>APFE030275258.1:200964-214469 GCA_000404065.3 Pinus taeda
TGTCAAGCCACGGATCAAGTGTCGGTAATACCGAGGAGAAAATGAACCGTCGGATCACTACATATCGTGACCGTCGGATTGTAAGTTAGAAATGTACATAGTAAAGAAACAAAATTTACCTAACTCTATACTAGACCAAGTTATACTTAACTATTCCTATGTGTCGGAATATCCTAACAGTATGGAAGCCCCGAGAGTCAATTTGCCAAGTATTCCTATTAAAATCTATTGCTCTCAGAATTGATTTAAATGCCTTTATAGGACGCAAACCTGTCTGCAACATATTTTACTTTTGCTTTTGAAGTCATCAGTGAAAACAATAAAGGAGGTTTTAATATTCATTAAAAATTTGTATCTTGGCAATAGGAATTTTTTTGTTTGTAACTGGGAGAAATAAGGAAGTTCCTATTAATTTGTAATATTTTTGGAGAAATAAGATGTGAAAGGTGTAAGGCTTATTTGTAAATATTAGGTATAGTAAATTTTGTAAATTTATGGAGTAATAAGGAGATTTTATTTGTAATTTGTTTTTGGAGAGATAAGTGTGGCATTGTAACTCAAAGTAATTTTACTTGGGGGGGGTAATTTTTTTTACCAGGATTTGTAAGAGCATTGTAAAAGTCAAATTTTGAAAGTTACCTTGTAAATTTTTGAGAAATTGACTAGAGCTAACTGCAAAGCTTAATCATTTTTCTCCTGTTTCAACGACTATACAAAGGTCAAGGCCAAGCCCCAATAGATCATTTTTTTGTGTAATGTGTTGCATGTTGTGTTGCCCATCTTCATATTTTTTTGAGCTTGATTCTTGGTGTGAAGCTTCAACACTACAAAGTCAAAATTGATTAATTTGTTTTCTGATTCTGACAAACTTGAAGGCGCAAAATCTTACAAAACATGGCAATGCCTCATCGAAATCACTCTCATTTATAATGAACTGTGGCATGATATATGTGATGGTGATATTAATCCAAATAAACCACAGATGCAGCTGCACTAGAAAAATGGGAAGTTAAGAATGCTAAAGCATTATCTCTCATTAAATCTTTTGTTAATGATGAAATGTATGTCCATATAGCAAATGCTACAGATGCATGGTCTATTTTGTGAATTTTTAAAGACTTCTTTGATACTTCGCCTGAATCAAAGAGAGTTGATCTAAAATTAAAATTGTTGCAACAAAAATTGACTGAAGGAGGTGATGTTCTTGAATACATCTCCAGACTTAAGAATATTAAGCAGGAAATCATTAATGTCAGTTTTCAAGCAGTAGATGATAGCTTTATGGTCACAATTTTAATTGCTAGACTTCCTTCTTCCTACAGACATTTTTTGGAAACTCTACAATTAACTGGAAAGTTAGAGAAGCTAAAGTTTGATAAGCTCTGTGAAATGTTGAACCAACATGATAAAGCCTTTGGGAAGAAAAAGAAATTTGGTGAAGATATTTTCTTCACAAAGGCCAACAATAGTAAATCATCAGCTGTCAGTTCTAGATGCAGGGGCAGAGGGAATTTCAATCAGAATCAAGCAGCACATAATGTACAAAGTCGAGGTCAAAGTCAAAGCAGAGGAAACAACTTTAACAGTGGCAACAGTTCAGGCAGGGGTAATTTTCAAGGTAGAGGAAACAAGCATGGAAGAGGATATTTTCAAGGAAGAGGAAATAATAATCAAGGTAGAGGACAACCTCAAAATAGAAGTCAAAGCAGAGGGAGAGGACAGTCTCTAGGAAGAGGAAGAGACTTAAGTCAAATTGTGTGTCGAAGATGTAACAAAGTTGGACATTATGCTGAAGATTGTCGAATATCTCTTAATAAAATTCCCAAGTTTTATCAACACTCAGCACAATTTACAAATGATCAAGATGATGATCACTTAGAATATGTCTTTACTTCTTCGCCGACATTATAACTTTCCTTCAATCTTATAAGTGATTATGAAGATTCTTGGATCTTGGATTCAGGAGCAACTCAGCACATGACTTGTTCACGAGACTTTTTTTTGGAATTCTCAAGATTGCCATCATAATTCCATCTTTCTTGCAAATGATACAAAACATACTCCTTATGGAAAAGGTGCAGTTAAAGTTTTTCTCCCTGGCATTGGAGAAAAAATGATTTCAAATGTATGGTATGTACCAACCTTTAAGAAAAATTTGTTATCTTTAGTCACAATTTGACAAGTAGGACATTAGATAATTATGGAATATGGATTAGTTAAGATTAATATAATCAAATAGAGCTTGCAAACAGTGATGACAGGTTATGAAGATGGAAAATTGTTAAGGATGAAAGGGATAGTTATTCCAAGGCATTCTGACTTTGCAGGGGCAGTGATTACAGGAATTTCACCTATAAGATTGTGGCATGTAAGATATGGACATTTAAATTTTGATAGTCTTTCTCAATTGCAAAAATAAGGGATGGTTAATGGACTTCCAACCTTCAAAAAGGAAAATGAAAAATGTGAAGCTTGAATTTATGAAAACAAAGTCAAGAAAGTTTTCCAACAAGTTCATGGCATGCAAACAGGCTGCTACAACTAGTTCATAGTGATATTTGTGGACCATTACAAACTTCATTTGGTGGTTGCAAATATTTCTTACTACTCATTCATGATTTCAGTAGAATGGCTTGGGTTTATTTCTTTAAGCACAAGTTAGAAGCAATTGAAAAGTTTAAAATTTTTCGCCAACTTGTTGAAAATGAAGTCAAAGAAAAAATAGGCACTCTCAAAACAGATAATGGGGGAGAATTTACTTCAAATGAATTCAAAACTTATTGCAGTGATAATGGCATAAGAATACATCTTACAAATGTTTACACAAAGTTAACCAAATTCACCAAATTGGTATGAAATTGGTTTTCCTTCATCTGAATATGATTCATCTAGTCCATCTACTTCAAAAACACCATCTAGATCTTCTAGTAGTTCATATGCATCTCCAAGCAGCATCAGTTCTTCTGACAGTGATTCTCCAGAATCTTCACCTGATCAACAAACATCAGTTTACATTAATCCTCTTGACAATGATGGTGACTTTTCAGAATCTCAAACAAGTGAGCAACAACTACCAAAATGGGCAGTTCAACTTTTGAAAGATGTAAGGCCCGATGAGCAGAATAAAACAGGAACAAGGAAGTCACACAGAAGTGAAGGAAATTTTGCCTTGATAGCAAATGATTTTACTAAACCTTCCACATACAAAGAAGTAGTAAAACATAAAGAATGGCAACAGGCTATGATTGAAGAATATCGAGCAATAATGGATAACAACACTTGGAAGCTTGTCGATTGTCCTCACAATGTTAAACCTATAGGATGCAAATGGGTTTAAAGAATTAAGTACAACAAAAAGGGAGAACTCAAAAATTATAAAGCAAGACTTGTGGCTAAAGGTTTTGCGTGGCAGGAAGGCATTGATTATGAGGAAACTTTTGCTCCTACAACTAAATGGAACACCATCTAATTAACACTTGCATTGGCTGCTCAGAAAGGGTGGAAAGTTCATCAAATGGATGTGAAAAGTGCTTTTTTCAATGAGGATTTAGAAGAAGAAGTGTATATGACACAACAACCAGGTTTTGAAATTAAAGGGTAGGAACATAAAGTCTGCAAATTGATTAAGGCTTTATATGGGTTAAAACAAGGTCCCCGAGCTTGGTATGCAAAAATGGATGAATACCTTAGAAAAGTTGGTTTTCGACGAAGTGAATCTAATGATACTTTGTATGTGCGACAACAGGGTAAATATCTGGTGATTCTTGTTATGTATGTAGATGATTTGATCATTACTGGAAACAATAATAATCATATTACACAGGTGCAAATAGAGTTACATGCAGGTTTTAAGATGACATATTTGGGATTACTTCACTACTATCTTAGACTTGAAGTCTTCCAACATCCACATCATATTTTCATTTCTCAGGGTAAGTATGCAGCAGAGGTTCTTCAGTGATTTGGAATGCAGGATTGTAAGCTCGTTCTTACCCCCATGGAAAAAAACTTGAAACTTTCAAAATTTGATGAGGGGGGAAAAGGTGGACAATACTACTTACAGACAGTTGATTGGAAGCTTGATTTATTTAATAAATACTCACCCTGATCTATCTTATGCAGTCAATATTCTTTCACATTTTATGCAGGAACCATGAGACAGCCACTGGAATCCCACCAAAAGAGTTCTTCGATATATCCAAGGAACAAAAGATTTTGGTCTTCTTTACACAAAGACTAAAAACTTTGGACTTGGTGGATTTTTAGATGCTGACTTTGTTGGAAGTATTGATGATCGAGCATCAACATCAGGTTATTTAATGAACATGGGGTCAGAAACAATATCTTGGAGTTTTAAGAAACAAGCTATAGTGTCCACTTCTTCAGCAGAAGCATAGTACATTTTAGCATGGGAAGCAGCATGTGAAATTGTCTGGCTGCGCATAATTTTGTAGGACTTGGCCATTTCTCAGGCAGAAGCTCCATCATTATTTATTGATAGCCAATCAGCCATCAAGCTTGCCAAGAACCCAGTTTTCATTCAAAGTCAAAGCATGTGGACACCAAGTATCATCATATCCGATCTCTCATTGCCAAAGATGTCCTCAAGCCAGTTTATTGTCTTTCAGAAGATTAGATCTCTGAGATTTTCACAAAAGCTCTTGGCAGAATAAAATTTACTAAGTTCATGGATGAACTTGGTATATATTGTAATGTATCTTTGGATCATAGGGGGAATGTTAGATGATCCAAAATAAAATATTATCATAAGCTATAAAGTTGCAATAAAATAATTATTAATTTAAGATATTAAATTAATAATTATTAATCTAGAATATTTAGTTTTTTAATGGAGACATTTAGAATTAGTATATTGTTGTAACAAGATATGACTCTACAAATGTGTCATATCTCAGGCTCTAATTTAAGAGAATTGTTAGTAAGTTGTTTGAATAGCTTTTATTGTAAGTGGACACTTGTTAATTAGTAAGTAATCCATAATTAGGGGTATTTAGGACATTGATCTTATAAATAGCTCATTGCAAGAGTGTTTTGTTGTTCGGGTGTAAACTCTTGCAACATTACAGATGTAATTGTTTTTCTTATTAATAAAATTATGTGTCCAAGGACACTTCTCCCATTAGTTCATAAGCTATGATCCAATCACTTATTATTTAGAGAATATAGTGCACTTATAATGCTAGGTGCCATGATAAAAAAACTTCACTTAAAAATTGAATCTATTACACACCCCTTGTGCAATAAAAAACATATCTTATATTCAGGGAAAATTTTATCAATAGAAGTTTATCTTAAAATTTAGAAACTTTGGTGAATGTTACTAGTCTTTAATAGAAAAATTGTAAAATGTTTAATGATATATATATATATAATATATCTTTGTGATTTTTTATATATATAATTCTTTCTGATTTTTTAAGGTAAAATAATTTATATTATAAAAGTTGAGCGAATTATTTTTAGAAAAAATGGAAATTGATGAATATTTTTTTTTTAAGTATAGAAAATCAGCCAACCTACAAATATTAGCCCCTAAAATTTTCACTTGGGTAAATCTGCATGAAGCAAAACCTACAATTGATTACTACAACCTTCCACCTTAACCTTCTCATACATTTTCCAAACCAACCAGTTGCCTCTTTAGGTTCTTCAATATGGTAGTTTTCAGGGCCTTGACCAACTATTTCTTTAAGTTCAAACCTGGATGGGCCCCTTGGTTTTGTCTAAATGTCAAGTAACCTCAACACAGAACGAGCAAGTTCCCTGTATAATACACCAGTTTGTTCAAACAACTCTAGAGCATAGTAGAATAGAAAATAACAAACCAGAAACCAATGGTCAGTACATATAGTGAGAAACAAATGAAATCTATGAAAATGAACATGGTTATGTGCAAGTTTTACCTATAGAAGGGAATTCATATTATAAATAGAATGATTTAGTGTTTTGATCAATAAGGATGGAAATTCGACCAAAAAATATCATAAACCATCCATCTTTTCTTTCAAAATATTTAAGACAAGATAGAACGGTCAAAACGTATAAAATTGTGATGTTCATCCCATGTCAAAACCTTCATATTATTCAAGGAAGCTTTGCATCCTTCTCAAGTTCAAGTTAAAGTGAATTTGTTATACAATCCATCTACACTCATTTTTGTCACTATGTACATTGCCAAAATAATCCCAATAATGTGGCATTTACTAAATACATTTAAGTGTGAATTCTTTTAAAGGCAAGACACCATAATTATCATTTAATAGATTAATCATATAAATCATGTGTGTAGCTGGGTCCAACTGCACGGTCAACAAATGATGAATATATTTTAAGCTATGGATGTAAACAAATGGCCCCTTTCCTTTCTAAAGAAGGAGTTCATCATGATTCAGGTACAAAAAGATCACATGGGTTTAACAAGTATAAGTATGGCTACGAAGGTACAAAACTACCTACACAATTATGGTCTGGAGAAATATCCAAACTTTTAAGAATCCATCTCTGTCAAATAATGAAATATCCAAACTTTTAAGCATCCATCACTTCTTTACTTATTTAGTTCCATCCAACTCGAAAAGAGAAGGGAAATCTAGTCCCCGAAGAAAGAAATGGAAACTTTAAAAAAAATCATGATCAACATGGTTTTAGCACAACATGTTATGATAATAAGGAGCTGCTACAGCCCTCAACTGGAAAAATGAAACCTCCCAACAAACCCCATTCATGGTCCAAAATGTAAGGTAATACCAGGCTCTCTGTGTGCACACACGTATCAGGATCATGCACCAAAGACAAAAAAGAATGAAAAATATCTTCAACTGTACATCCTCCATTCATCCACTCTGTGTATTTTTTCATTCATTTCAAGATCAAGTTGTACTATCTTATGTTGAAACACGATAAAGAGAATACATAAGAAAATAAAGCGAGAATACACTCACCACATGAAGCATATACTGCCAAAAGTTTGGGGTTGAAATAGGTCGCCAAATGGATCATTTGGATTACCATTTCCATTGCCATAAGGACCTCTAGATCCTGTGCCATATCCACCCATCAGCGCCGCCCATCCCCCCGCCCCCCTCCCTTTCCTGTTATTGTACATTCCACCAAATATATTTGATCCACCATATCCTCCTTTGTACATATTATTACGATAAAGACCAACACCATATGGTCGTGACATCACCCCATATCCTCCTCCCATTCCCCCATATAAATTGTTGGATCCATAAAGGCCAGAACCATAGCCTGAATTGTAATTTCTCATGGAACCATATCCTGAATTTAGCAACAACAACAAAAAAAGGTTTTCAGGTGATAACTTCTTAATAACATAATTACAATTTAATAACCAAGATGTAACAATATTGCGAACTTGTACTGATCATGAATAATAATCTTAATTATTAAGTCTTAAATAATCAAGATAAAACTCAAAAGAATCTAGGTTGCATTAGTTAAATAGGATATATTTCAACACATTTACCTCCATAGTTACTTCCATAGCTATCGTGCTCCCACAGTCTTTTTGGCATAGGTCTACCAATAGTGCTTATTTTAGCAAGTGGCAAATTCCATTCAATATCAAAACTCTCCTATTTTTGCTACTCTAGAGTCTAGACTACTCCACCACAGTGCTTTTGGATGTCCTGAATGGAAAAGGCCCAGATGAACTTCCAACACATTTCTAAGGCTAAGGTGTAGGAAGACTACTTGTTTATTTTATAAACCCAAAAGAAAAGATAAGTGAAGGGCAACTTTCACAAATAAATATCTCACAATAATAATCCTAAAATTCCCATTGATTTAGATGGCCTTTAAAGATTTTCTATTCAGGATAATTTTTTAAAGATATTGTTCTTTGTTAGAGTCAGTATTTACATACTACCACCAGTGATCAAAATTCCTCTTTTACATCATATTAGTGTCCCATTTGAATTTTTTATCATTCCACCTAGGTCATCATGAAAAAATTTACTCACTGATGGTAGCTAGAAATCAAAAATCACACTCCCCTCTCAAAAAGTTGTATTTGCTGGCCCACCTTCATGTGTCTGGCTAAGAATTTATTGACTATAAAGGCTCATTTCATCATGTTTTATATCAGTCAAGTCCACCTGAGATTCAGTCATTCAAGGTTCCATTAGGTCACCTAGGTTTCAATTTCCCAAGGTCCAATAAATCACCCTCTCACTGCATAAGGTCAGAAAAATATGAGAGTGAAACAAATAATATCCCTTTTTCAGTTAAATAAGGGTTTAGGAGTATGTAACCATGGTTACTGAACATCCAAATTTGATTTCAAGAAAGGAATTTATTCTAGCTTGTAAAGTTTATTTCAAAAGAGATGTAATAAGTTGTATTTAATTTATGTAATTTTATGTCTATTATATGTAATAAGTCACCATTTTAGTTGTCTACTCAATTCCATTACCATCAGCATCCAAAAAAATTAAAAATGAAGATTGCTAAAGCATCATCCACCTGTCAAAGGAAAACGTTAGAAAGTCAAAGAGCATTAGTGTGAAAATTTGAAAAGTGACATGAAACATTAGAAAATGGGTTTTCAAAGCATAAATCAAAACCCATTCAAGTATAAAAGCCCTCAAAGACATCAATTCAACATTCATTTTTAGTCCTACACTCTCAAATACTCCTCAATAAAAGATAATTTTTGAATTTTAGGCGCAATTGGGCAAAACAGGGCCAGAGGGCACGTTTAGAAACTGGAGGGTGCATTCAGAACTAGTGTTGCGCTTTTTCCATAAAACTCAGTGTATTTTCTAAGGGTGCTTCTGTTATAGATATATTTGGGCACTGTAAACCCAATCACATATGTCCATAAACCAAGAGCTAATGTTGAAAATGCAACAAGATGATGGAGCTTAGTGAAAAGAAGTCGCCTTCACTAAGTGGTTCTGCAGGCTATTTTTGGCGCAAAGTCTATTTTTAGACTATGTCTATTTTTAGACATATGGATCATGGTCTATGAGTTGCAGGATGCTATTTATGGATGATTGGTCATGTTGGTAAAAATAGATTGACCTATAATTTTTAGACATATGGGCGGAGTCTATTTTTAAACTGCTCAGTCTAAATATAGAACAGTCGAATATTATTAGCTCTTAATAATATTTGGACTATAACATTATCTTATCCTCTTGCAGCACTTCAATTCGAGCTAGGATGTGGAACATGCACTGCCAGAAGGAAATACGCTTTTCTTATGGTATTTTTGAGCTATTGCATGAAGGACTTCAGTTAGAACTCAAAGTGATTGAGTTTGGTGGAGTTGAATGAGGAGTTGATGGAGTTGTGTTCAGTTTGACTTAGTTGAACTAGTTGTATCTAGTCTAACTGACAAATACCTAGTGATGCGTGGTGTGAATTAATTATAATTAATTCACTAATTATTAACTCATAAATCAACTAAAGAATACATCAGTTAACTCAGTGCATGGACAATTCAGTGGAGACAAGTGTTAGAGGTGAGTGAAAGGGCAAGACAGCTGTCAGTTGTGACTATAGTTGTGCATGAGATTTGCACAATCAGTGGATTGAGATTGCCAATGAGGATTTTGTAGTGCAACACAAGGGAAATACGAGTTTGGATCATCCATTCTCATCTATTCTAATGCAGGATTGCGCAGTGGAGGCAGGCAAGCAGCGAAGGAGATTTGAACCTGTGATTGATTCAGATCTAAGCTAGTTTGTGTGTAACAGGTGGAGATAGTACTGAGTACTTACAAGGAGTATTGTACTATGTATTGTTACATGTTCTCAATCAATATAATATACAAGTAGTTGGGGGTTTTCAGCTGTATGCTTTCCCCGTGATATACTGTGTTGATATGTGTGATTGATGTTTCAATGTGTGCATGCGATTGTTTCTTAATTCCGCAAAATTGATGATCAACGTAGAGGAGGTTATGTATTATGCATAAATTCCGTAAATAGTGTATAATCAAGATAATCTTTGTGAATAAATGTCATATTATTCAAAATTTCTACAGCTAAGCCCCTAAAAGTGTTGTTTTATACCCTAAAGGAACAAGGTCAGCTGATTACATCATTTCCCAGAAGTTCTCCCTCAAAAACTGCTCAGAACTGGTCAAAACTAGACCATACAGATTGCTCCATGCTGAGAGTGCGATGCATCTCACCTGTTACACACAAAGGTTGTGATGCATACTGAAAATCCCTTTCGTAGGGTGCGATGAGCGAGAGTAGACAAATGGCAGAAGCAGTTTGCTAGGTGGAAACCCAGAGAATCTTCTAGAAACTGCCCATTTGACACTTGTCTCTCTGAATTCACTCAGGGATGAGTAAGAGATCATGAAATCTCCAAGTGGAACCAAGAACAGAGAAATGACACTAATCAAAATCCCAGAAGCTAACTCACCCCCCTGCAAATATCTATATATGGATCCCTCATCCTAAAGATCCAAAGGCTGGAATTTTGGTAACTTGTAAGGAAGTGTTGTTGGTTTCTCTCTAAGACATTGTATTGTTGGGTGATCTAGTTTTTCATGAGGTGAAGAGGGCTTTCATGCTGGGAGAATGGCGTTGGATCAGACAGCTGGGTTGTAATCCTCTCTTCTACTACTTTTATCAATAAAGTTATTTGAGTTTTCCTCCATATTCTTGTATATTTCTGAATCTTGTATTGATGTATGCATTTGTATGGTTAATATACATCTGATCCTGTATTTTTTATGGTTATAGATCTCTATGCTTTGATGGTATTGTGCTGCTTTGACTCTACAGATGTTCTTTGAAGTAGGACAAGTGAGGAAAGAGTGGCGAATCTCTGTCAAAGGGGAGAGGAAACAAGAAACGAGCCAAGCGAAAGACTAAGGTTGGTACTCTCTGCTTCTCTCTCATCTATCTCTCATAAAGGAAAACAAAAGTAACTTTAGTTTGTTTGTTTCTAAGATAGCTACCCGTCTTAGTGGGACTAGTAGCTCTGAATGGACACTAGTTTTCATGGTAACAAAATGGCAACTCCACTGGGGAGCGAATAGTTTGATTGTTAGTTACTATTGTTTGCTTTATAAACTACAGATGGAGCTTGAAGTGAAGCTAGCTAGCTTTCGAATTGCTTTTGCTATTCAACTGCAAAGTAGATCAACACTGCTTCAGTCAATCTCTAGGTTAGTTTATGAACTGAACATCTGACTTGCAAACATCCTAAGTGCCCTAGTGAAAGCTCAAATAACATCATTACATCAGCCCCTATACTTTGTGTTTACTACCTATCATTAGCTCAGCCTAAATCCCTGAGCTTAGCCGCAAACTGTGAGTGAAAACCGAGCTCAGTCTCGTCCCTGGACCATCGCACTGTCTCTCATTGGCAACCTGGATGCATTGCACCTCCCGTGTGTTGCAGGTGAGATGCATCTTTGTTTCCCTGTGTTATAGGTGTGATGATTGAGTGAGATTGTTTCTGCCTCCAGATTTTGGCTTTTTCTTCATTGTCTTGAGCTTTATTCAGTAGTTTTGCTATCTATGATCAGTATATCACGGTTGAAACTCTCTTCCTTTGCATTATTCAGCTTCCATTGATAAATAATTGTGAATGTTTTTATGTATTTTTCATCATTTACAGTTCTCCTTTGCAAAAAGTAGCTTAATCGAACTGTCGTCTTCTGATTTGAAAGTGTCACAAGTGTCGTTTTTAGTCAAAGAAAAGAGTGTCATAAAGTCTTCCTCTTTTAGATAGTTGATTACACTTTTGCTATTGTATTCGATTTGAATCATCAATTCTTTGAAGTGTCGAAAGTAGTTTTCAAGTCGAAATTGAAAGTGTCGTCTTAGTCTTCCTTTCATTTCTGAACAGAAATTGCTAAAGTGTCGCTTTGAGAAAAGATAGTTTAGATATGTTCTTAGTTTTCTTTTTTACATTCTTACATTAAGGAAACTAAAAAACAAATACATGCATGTGCATTTGCATTTAGACTGCATGTGGAAATTGATTTAGGATAGTGCATCTTAGTGTGTGCTCTCTGCTCTATGTTGAAATAATTTTACTTCTCTTTCCTTAGTAGCTAGGATTTTCATTACAAAAATAAAGTAAACGATTGTTTATCATATTAGATTTCATATTTAGGAATTGTATATCTACATCACACGGTGAACCTTAAAGGCAAACTTCTTAAGAAAGATCAATTGTAAAATAAACCTCAATGAATATAATAACGCTTTGGAACCTAACGCACAACATCTATAAGTCTAGGCTACAAACGTATACCGGCGTCGTAAAGCCTGGTAACTATCATTTTCATCATTGGTTGAGTGATTCCTACTCCTTGATACGACAAGTTCCAGTATAGACTTGTGCTCCCATGTACCGTCGAGTATATATTGGGAGACCACAATAGGCTATATCCTTTATCCTTAGGAAGTCGTGTTTGTCGCCCTATTGATCGCAATGAACTGAACATAGCATTCGGGAAGATTGACTGCCATACGTAAAAAGTATTATGTATTTTTGTGATTGGTTTGGTAATCCCTCTGTCTAGATTTCTAGAGTAGTCACTTTCATTCCTTTTCAAACTCCTTAAAAGAAAAGGTGCATCTAAGCACTTGTCACTTCAGGCTCATTAAAAATCAAAGGCGACTAGAGTCATCTTTAGCTTTTTCTTGACTCTTTAAAATTGAAAAAGCAAGTTGTGTCAAAGTGTCATAAAATTCATTTAATTCAAAATAAAATTTTCCCATTTTTTATTTTGAGTTGATCAAGTAATCCGCAATCGTGGAAGAAATTCAATCAAAACCCCATCGTTCGCGGAGACTAATGAGTCAACCGTCTTTGACTCCAGAAATGAAACCATTCTGGGCCAAGTGGTCTCATTTAACTGGGTCAAAGTCTCCTGGTTTATTTGAAACTTGTGTTTCAACATCCTCAGAGACTCCAGTTACTCCAACTATTTCTGGTATCCCTACCTCTACAGAAGAAATTCCACAGTTACAAGAGGACACTAGAACTGATCATAGTGTAATGGTAAACACTTCTATTCTTGAACCAACTCCATCCAGGGTTGGTTCGGAAGGTGTCACCCCTCCAGAATCTATCACTTCCGAATCTATACCTTCTTCAGCACTAGAAATATTTTACGGACCTGACGATCTACCTCTTCCACCTGGATTGATTGCTATAGAAAATATTGTGGAGGATCTTCCATCCAGTACTCCATTGCATTTTGGAACTAGGATCGACCTATATCCTTCTACTACAAAAGTTAGTCACCCTTCATCACAAGTTCATGTAGAATCACTAGGAAATCTTTTGGATAGACTCGATATGTCTAAACAACCATCGACATATAGGACTATGTCATCCTACACAATAGTAGCAAAACCTCCTGCCACTACTCCGACAATGTTCGCTGGTGTACCATCTGTCCCAACTAGTTCTCAACCACTAGATGGATTCCACCTAGGGACTATTTCGACAGTATGGTCTGTTCCTACTTGTTCAT
>APFE030275258.1:217455-234618 GCA_000404065.3 Pinus taeda
GCCACGGGCACTAACAGGTGATCAGCAGGTAAAACCCGCGATCTCCGCCCGAAATTAAGGAGTTTTATATTTTTTAAATTGTTTTAATACATATACGCGGGTTGGGTATATACCTACCCACGTATACACGTGTTTAACTCAGGGCAATGTCGTGTATAAGGGATAAAACATTGTTTTTTAAATTTTGGACCAGGTCTGGAAGGAGGGGTTGCCCTAGGCCATGAGTGCAGCATCACAAACCATAAGAGTGAGGTTTGGAGCTATAACATGAAGGGATGAACCAAGGTGGAGTGGACTTGCCAGCACAATATTCCTTCTAGAAGCATCCAGAAGTGACCCAAGATGAGTTTTTAAGAATGAACTCACGCCTTTTTAACTTTTACAGGGGTTTGCACCCATCACTTAACAAACAAAGCGGCCAGGTTCGCAGGGGACATGACGATTGGGTGCGGCACCGCAGGCAATGCTAGGAGAAAGTGCGAAACCAGGATTTGAGATATTTTTAAGGTCTTTCTCGCATTTTCAAGGCTTGACATGACGAGCTGAGGCTTGAGACTTGCAAAGGAGGTATGTATGAGTGTTGATGGACTCACACAAACTGTAGAAAGTCATGGTGACAATTTTTTGTGCAATAAGTGTGTGTGCGCATTTTGGGGGGTTAGATGGAGAGACAAAGAAGGAGAGATGGAGGGAGATATAAATATAGATGGCAGAGGAAGAGAGAGACAAAGAGAGGGAGGGAGAGGCAAAAATAGAGAGAAAGAGGGAAGAAGAAAGAGATATAGAGACAAATACAAATATTATATAATATTATAAATATTGAGCATTATTAACTATATAGGAAGAGGAAGTAAGGCCCTTACAAAAGGTAAAAGAAGTTGGGTTTAGAAATCCATTAGTATTTTAGTTTTTCGCTAAAATAGATGCATTGGTTTCATTATATATGTTGATTCCTAATCCTATTTGATTGACTGCACTGGATGCATTGATTTCAATGTAGTTGTTGATTTCTAATTCTATTTAGTTGGTTGCACTAGATACATTGATTTCACTGTAGATGTTGATTTCTAATCCTATTTTATTATCTTGCACTAGATGCATTGATTTCAATGTAGATGTTGGTTTCTAATCCTATTTGATTGCTTGCACTATATGCATTGATTTTAGTGTATATTTTGATTTCTAATCATATTTGATTACTTGCACTAGATGTATTGATTTCAATGTAGATGTTGATTTTTTATTTGATGTAACTACATATATGATGTAATTTCAAAGTAATTAGATTAATAGTGTGCATTAATTTCAATGTAAGCACAAAAAAATTTATTGACAATGTGGGTTGATTTGTGTTAAAATAATTCAACCATAAATAAACTACTTGAATTTTCATCTTAAACGAAATGTTCATTTCCCTGAAATTTTTGCTTCTTAAAACTATAAAATATTTGCAATTGACTACATTCTTATTATTCACTATCATTCAACATTGTTACATTGTCACTTTGCATTCTGTTGTGGCCACAACCACCACCCATTCAAAACTTGCCTTGGCAACAATTTTGGATGGGTCCCCTAGAAGTTAATCTTACATCTCTCCGAATGATTTGTTTTACCTGAGGGATTTAGCTCTCTGGAGAGTCAAATATTCCATTCACAAATGGTTAAAGCCCCTTAACAAATCCCTCGCATATAACCTTGTTTAAGCCCTTCATTCATATGCTCATTGGGATTTATTTAACTCACAAAACCCTCCATCGCATCATTATTCCCGTCATAGCTCTTTATATCGGAAATGCTCAAAAAACATGCGTAGAACCCCTTCTCAGCCTATCGCAATTAACACTAAGACTTAGTGTTCACCGTTATCTTCCGGAGCCGACAGTAATATTAACCTTATCCTACATATTTCAGATCCAGGAGCTATATCGCTATATCGCTATCGGCGGGGTCCCAGGGGTTATACATATATGGCGCACCACCGTTATTAGACCCGATGGTTCTATTAAACATGATATATATATTAATATATATATATATAATGAATATAATATATATAATATATATAATATATATATATATACTTATGCTATATCTTATACTATATGCTAATATCTATATCTCTATTATATAATAATAAATATTATTATATATATATTATATATATAATCAGTCCGGGGTTTAAATGCTTATCACTATCTGGGCAGGCCCAAAGGCAAATATATATATTAGCGTGCTTCCATCATCCGGATTCGATGAATTTATTAACACAAATATATATATATATATAATTATATATTCGGGTCCGGAGGCCACAACGCGGATATCGCGATTAGCAGAAGCCCGGGGGCATGCAGTTAGCAGAGAGGCGAGAGCCGAACCTGACGATGATTATATGCCCGATTACATAACATTTGAAGTCTGGCCTATGGCTGGCCACGGGTTTTGTCCATGTTTTCCCTTGTATTTTCGAAAAATGCTGGGGTTTGGGCTCTACAAAGGGGAGCCTTAGGTGTCGGACCCAAAGGAATTATGAACTCCAACATATATGCATGTCGGGTCCGGCCAATCTAAAGGCACAATAGGCATAGTCTTAAGCCCAAGCTCATGGCACAATGTGATGCGATGTGGCGGACCTGACAGGGTATGGGTTACCGCCTATAGTTTTTCAGGTCGGGATTTTGGATGCAGCCCTGTGTTTTGTGGGGACTTTCAATGTAAATTGGATTTTTTCCTACAAGATCAAATCAATGCATAGATTAAAGACCAGGGGTTGATTCTTCTGCAATTGTTGCTCTTGATGTTATAAATGCTTCATGAATGCAAAATTTGTGTTTTTAAAGCATTTTTTTTATCATATCTATATATGTGTAACTGATGTTAGCCATTTCTACAGGTGAGGACTGAGAGAAGGCAAGCTAAGCCTAAGGATGGATGCATAAGCTTCAATTTTGACTCCAAATAAAAGATGCATCCACGGATCCGAAGAGTTTACCCATGCGGACATGTTTATTTGAAGATTGGTTTTTATGGCGTGGCGGTCATATGTCTAGATGTTGCCTATGTATTCCGAAAGTGAAACCGTTATAGATTACATCATGAAGAGATGACACACAGTCATCCCCTCTAATCAATAACCATTCAGTTCTCCAGGAAATGAAGTGATCTAATGACAGGAAACGCCCTCTACGTGTCAATGGTGACACCGATTGGATTCCTCTATCTATTTTGATTTGTATGATGAAGGAAGAGAGAGGGAAGGCAAAGGGTGAAAAGGAAGACTGAGAGTCATTTCCAGGGGCATAAATATTCCCTCCAGAAAAGAGATGGGGGCTTTTTTTGTTTGGAAAAAACAACTTTGATTTATTGTGAATAAAGAGGACTGTTTGGTTCAAGAAGGAGCCTGTTGTTTGTTTCCCTTTTCTTTGATATGTTTAGAATCAGTGTGTTGTTGTTGGTATAAGGACAAATGTGATTTGCTTTGTGCACATTGATAACTTGTTGTTCATGGTTATTCCGAGTTATTTGAATGTAATTCAATAGCATTGATAATTCATGAAAGGTTGTTGATTCCAAACTTTGTTAAACATTAGTTGCAAGTGTTATTTGTATGGAAAGGAATGTATATTCCTGTATAAGTAATTGCATTGTGATTAGGATTTAATACAGCCTTATTCTTGTGTGGACCAGTAATTAATCCATTTGGACTTGGGATTTATACATGATGTTTAACCTCCTTTTGTTTTCCTCCTGCAGGATCGATTAGGATAAATTAGGACTAGATTAGAGCAGTTAGAAGTAGTGTAGATAGGGTTTAATACATAGTGGTTTGTTGTTTTATTTTGTTGATTTAATTGAAGTCTTCTTCACAGAAGCAATCTTTCAACCTCTATTACAGTTCATGGGGTCCCTCAAAACCCATTGGAACTAGCCATCCCAAACGAAAGTAGGCCTAATTGGGGTATGTGGTTGGGTTAGTTCCCCTTGTTGGTATAGCGAAAATTCGCCATCTCAACAAATTGGTGCTAGAAGGAGGGCCCGAACCGCCATCCACAGCTTTTCAAGATTTCATCTATAAGTGCCACACATGGATTAACAAAGATTAATACATGGATTGCGAAGGTCAAAAAGAGCCTTCCACTCATTTGGAAAAACCTCATTTTCGAAGAAGAGACACTGTGGGAGTATCCTGTCACTCGGGAACAACCAGTCAGAAGACTTACTCGGGCTTACGTTTGTTCCCTATCACAGCTCCCTATCTTTCAATCTTTACCTCCGACAGCAAAATAAAACCAAGGGTCTATCACATAAACGAAGAGACATCTTCAGCCCCTTCTCTTGAAGATATTGTGCTTGATTCTTTACAGAGTATCAACTCTCCTTGGGAAGAAATACCTAAGGATCCCCCGTCTGAAGGCAATCCCTGGCCTAATTTGGAAAATCCTAACAAAGAAACCCTCAACTAGAATCTCCATATCCATAACATGGCTAATGTTCCTCCTCCAGGTGGGAATCAGCCTCCACCACCTCCTCCAGGAGCACTCCCTTCCTGGCTGGCACAGGATGTCGTAGTGGTACCCGCGCAGCAGCATCCCTTACCCAAAAATGTAGAAACGGTACTACCTAAATTCAACTCTGAGCAGGGAGACACCGCTAAAAACCATATCAATTCTTTCTTCCTGGTCGTGCAAATGCTGGGGGTAGCTGATGAAGATATAATCTGTCACCTATTCCCTTTTACCCTGACTAGTGCAACTTCCACATGGTACTTTATCTTGAGAACCGGATCAATCACCTCGTTGGCTACCTTTCAACAGGCCTTTTTAAAGAAGTATGGCCATGACAAAACCCTTGTTGCCTTAGTCCTAGAACTATCTTGTTTGAAAATGGAAACCAAAGAAAAGGTTAAGGATTTTAATATCCAGTTCAACACCTTGTTCAACAGAATCCTGGCCACTGCCAGACCTACAGAAGAGGTGCTCATGGAATTCTACATCACTTCTCTCCCTGTCCCTACTGCGATGTGGGTCAAAAGGAGTAACACACATACCTTGCAAGGTGTTATCAATGAAAATAAAAGTTGAGAATGAAATGCTCAATCTCACAGCATACCATTATACAACCAGAGAAAAGAAAGCTTCTCAAGCATCCAAGAAAATTAATGGGAGTGATAACAAAGGGGCTAAAACCAAAGAAAAGGATACCACAAATGTATAAGGTCTGCATCGAATCATTAAGAAGCTAACAAATACAGTCATCGATATGAAAAGGAATTCTAGAGAGAGTACAAGCGGGAGTGGAGGAGAGTACAACAACATAAAACCTTTCAAACCTTTCAAACCTTTATATCGTAAGAAGACAGAAGGTAGTCATGGTCCACTTGCACTTCCTACTCCACCCAATGAAGGGAATTTAAACGCAGAAGAGTTGGCTCTTATCGGATCGCTCCTTAACCAAGAAGAAACTATAGTGGAGCTAGATTCAAAATAAGAAGATGAGGAAGAATACCAAGTAGAAAATCCCTTGGAAGAAGAATCCCAAATCAACGTACTATGGGATTTCTATACAATTGAGAATGATGATGACCAAGGAGAAAGTATGGCAAAAATCCACGCTAATGAAATCCACACACGAAGCAAAGGGCCACTTGTAGGTGTGATGAAGCCTGTAGATCAGAACAAGAGAGATGTTCGCCCTGTGAAGGCACTTGCTCCCAATGTTCCTATTGAGAAGAGTATACCTAGTGGTCAATCCAAGAATACCCCTGTTGCAAACCATCCAGAGAAAGAAAATGCATCTCTCACTGCAACGAAGGCTACCCAAGATGGTAAACTCCCACCTAAGAATGGAAAAACTGATATGTTTACTCTGCCCTATCCTATTTATAACATTGATTACAATATTGTGGATGGTCTTAAGAAATCTAGGGCTAATATCACATACTTTGATTTGCTGAAATTAATGCAGCAAAGAGATTTTCTCTTGAAAGCTATGAATGAGATAAATTCCAAAACTCCCACCGTCCTAAGCAACCAAACCAAGAAGTCAGTGTCGAGACCTGTCAACACCTCCATTGCAGCCCAAATGCCATAAGCTATGGAAGCCACTCTGTCCAAAATGAATCAAAACCCCCAAGATGTCAATGCAGCCATGATAGGGAGAAAATCGAAATCCATGACCCCACCTTTCCTTATCACATTTGAAATCCTCAACATGAATGTACACAATTTCCTGGTATATTTTGGTGCCTCGTCCACTGTGATGCCTTATGCTGTTGTTAAAAGACTACATGCAATACCTGAGAAAATCGGGACTCAAATTATGCAATTGGATAGGACAAATGTGAAAGTAATTGGAGAATTGAAAGATGTGTTGATTCAGATGGCTGCTAAACCACAGTGCACACAAGTCATTGATATAGTGGTAGTCGATATACCCGAGGCCTGTGGAATGCTGCTTAGTAGGGATTGGTCAGTAAAACTCAATGGATATTTCTCAACTGATTGGACCCATCTCTTGTTGCCTCAGAAGGGAAAAGGTGATATGCTAAGAATTGATCGAGAAAGATACATGAAGTATGTGGTAACGGAACTAAATGGTCCCAATGAGCCTGTAATGTTTACCAACTCCATCCTTGGGAATTACAGTTTCAATGTTTGTGCCATAGAAACTTGTTTTGGATAATTCCATGCAGAAACAGCTAAAGAAAATTTGACATACACACAGTTAGAAATTCCCTCCCATAATCCAACTAATGAACTGTCTTGTATTATAGTAGATGATAGGAAAAATTTCTTAAATAGTAGTTTTATTGATGTAACATTAGATTCTATATTCTGGACACTCTATTTTGATGGCTCTAATTGCCTTGAAGGTGCAGGTGCTAGGATTATTCTCATTGACCCGCAAGGGAACCAACATTTGATGGCCAACCAGTTGGAATTTTCATGCACCAACAACACAACAGAATATGAAGGCTTGTTGTAGGGCCTGGAGAAAGCCATTGATATGGAGGCGAAAAATCTTAAAATTTTTGGTGACTCACAGATAATTGTGGATCAGGTAAGGAAAAGGATACACTGCAATTCACCACACCTGGTAAGGTACTAGCGTGAGGTATGTAGCTTAATTGACTGTTTTGATTCCTTTAATATCACATACATACCTCGAAGGCAAAATCAAGATGTTGATTTGATGGCTAGTATGGTTGCTAAACTTTTTCCTGATTTCATATTAAAGAAGAATAAATGTTATGTTGAATTGATTTTCAAACCATCTGTGCCTGATAACATCTCAAATTAGTAGGCATTCGAAGATGACGAGCAAATCCTTGATTTCTTGCATTACGAGGAGACTTTCAAGAAGGCAGTCATTGATGAGAGAGAACACGACAGGCTTATGAACGAGAGGGAAGATGAGGAAAAGGATCAGACCAATGTGATTCCCAAATCAGTTGTTAAGATGGAGCACTTGTATGAATTGCATGATAAATTCAAGAAACCGACTAACTGCGAAACGCATAGTTCGTCCATGAAATATGAAATGGTCAACCTTGGGACCAAAGAAGACCCAAAAAATGTCAATTTGGGCCTTGGATGCTCTCCACAAGAAAAGGTTGCATTTGTCAAGCTATATAAAGACTACAAGGACGTCTTTGTGTGGACATATGAAGACCTAAAGACCTTCGATACCAATGTTATGCAACATGTAATCCCTTTGGAAAAGGAGGCCAGGCCTGACCAACAAAAGTTGCGTAAGATGCATCCAAGCCTAGAATTGTTGGTGAAGAAAGAATTAAATAAAATGTTGGATGGAAAAATCATCTTCCCGGTTAGACATACCCGCTGGGTAGCCAATATCGTGCCAGTAAGAAAGAAAAATGGAGACATCATGTTGCGTATTGATTTCAGAAACCTGAACAAAGAATCTCAAAAGGATAACTATCCTGTCCCTTCTATGGAACACATCCTTCAGTGCGTTTCTGGTTCTAAAATGTTGTCCCTATTAGATGGGTTTTCAGGATATAATCAAGTATTGGTATCTCATGGGGATCATCTTAAGAAAACCTTCATGGGGCACCTACGCATATCGTACAATCCCTTTTGGGCTCATTAATGCGAGCGCCACATTCTAAAGAGCTATGGAAATAGCTTTCCGAGGGTTGATTAACATATTAGTAGTGGTTTACATGGATGACATCATTGTCTATTCATATCACAGAATGATCAAGGGACCATATTTATCACCTGAGACAGATTTTCGAAAGATGCCAAAGGTATGGAATTTCATTGAATACCAAGAAGAGCATATTTACAGTCACAACGGGGAAACTACTAGGTTATATCCTTTCTAAAGAAGGGATTGTTATTGATCCTGAAAGAATAGAGACCATCATGAGAATACAACCCCCTGCCAATAAGAAGGCCATGCAATATTTCTTCGGGAGGATTAATTTCATTAGAAAATTTGTCTCAGGCTTCATGGAAATAGTGCACCCCATGCAGCTAATGATGAAGAAGGATGTTGTGTATAAATGGAGCGATGAAGCCAAGAAAGCGTTTCGGCGAATCAAGGAAGCCATCGTTGAAGCTCCTGCATTGGTTAGCCTTGATTTCGGCAAGGAATTCTTCTTGTACACTTTTGCTTCTAATGTTTCATATGACGCAATACTCACTCAAAAAAATAACACAGGCAATGAAGTCCCTATTTCTTATATGAGCTCTAATCTCCATGGGGCAGAACTCAACTACCCAGACGTGGAGAAACAGGGCTATGCGGTTTTCAAGGCCGTAAAACATTTCCGCCCTTATTTACTAAAAGCCAGGTGGTGGGCCCCAGTATTGCAGCAATAATGCTGCAACTCCTGGGACTCCCTTCTTTAATTTTATCAACCCGGTAGTTCGTAACAAACTTGGAAGCGACGGTGTTGTATGCACAAGTACTAGCTCTTGCCGCAACGTCACTGTGTCAAGCTGGAAAAAGTCACTAGGGCTTAGCACTTCTATGAGCTCTTAGAAGATAGTTTTTAACTGATGGATGAAAGCAACTCAAAGGAAGCTAATCTACTTGCAAGAAAGAAACTGAAAAGCTGAAAGGAAATGCAAACCCTAGCAAACCCTAATTTTACCAGCTAGCCCTACTGATGCGAAAAAAGAGGATGCAAGCTACTGAAAGAGATGCCATTGACTTCTAGGAAGGTAAAATTCATGTGTATAAGTTATCACTATCTGAAGAAAATATCTTTTTTGTATTTTTGAATAAGTTGTCAGAATTATCATGCATGTGCTTTCACTGTTTTTGACTGTGCAGAGGTGGATCGGTCAGAGAAAATGCTTGCAGGAGGTTGAGAAGGTTCGGAGAGGGCCTAAGGGGTCCCTAGCACCCTTCCAGAGGGTTTCATAGAGTTTCGCTATCAAGAAACCACTTTCGTGAGCTTCTACAGGAAGTCTGCAGGGGTTCTACAGGATGTTCTGGAATTTCTACAGGATGTCTAGAATTTCTACAAGATGTTTAGAAATGGGATTTTGGAGGATGGATGGAGGGAGAAAGATGATGGAGTGGGTATGGAGATGAGATAAGGGTGTAAGGAGATCCAAGGCTTGGAGAATGGAGCTGAAGAGTGATAAGGACGATTGGATTTGTTCAAGGAGAGATAAGGCAATGCTACACAATAATATGGAAAGTAGGTCAATGTGAGGGAACGTAGAAAAGGTAAGGTAAGGATCTGAAATGGAGGATGAAGCAGGTAGGTTAGATGGAGTATGGGTAGATGGAGAAGGATAACAGGTGCTCTGCAAGTTGTTTTTCAAATGAAACAAACAAGGACTTGGAAAATCAAAGACCTAGTTACGTTAGTCTATTATGACCTAGATACTAGCAAAAGGAAATGAGTAATAGTTTATTTGAAATGAACTGCGTGAAATAACTTATGCAACTGATCAATCATCAACTGAAGCATTTAAACACTACTAATATCAGAATCTGCAAAAGAGGATTCCAACACTAAGAATTGCATGTCAAAGCAAAACAACGTTTTTGTTGGCAACAATGTCACCTTTGTCCCAGCTCACGATCCCACTGAGGGAGAGGTGAGATCAGAGGTGTTTGATGGCCTTTTTCTGAAGATATTCCCTGTTACTAATCTATCAACTAAATCTGAATATGAAAATCTAGTTTAACCATAAAAAGCAACCTAAATAACAAACCAAGATTTAAATCTAAATAGCAGATTTTATTCTAAGAATGCAGCAAAGACACATGAAAGTAAAAAAAGGAGGTACTGGGCACTTGAGATGGGCCCAACCCCAAGAGATACAGCCTCCTAAGAGAGATTTAGAGCTGGTGCAAAGCTTGATTCATCTTTATTGAGAAAGAAAAGAAGAATTACATCAAAAACTGTCCACAAGGGAAAGCTTGAAAATGTGTTGAAATGCAAAGCTAATCTACTAACTAAAATAGAACTACAAACTAGCTAACTTCTGCCTACAAAGTGACTAACTACTGGCTAACCAAAATGAGGCCCTAAGCCTTCTTATTTATACAAATTGAGGACCCCAATAGTCCTCCTAAACTTTAGGGACTTGGCTGCCCAAAACTTGCGGTCAACATAAACTTTACTAGCCCTTGCTCGGCTGCCCTTGTGATAATCGATTTGGTGGCCCTTGAACTCTAAGATGATGGTGGAGAATTCAAGGTAAGGGCCCATAAATGAAGGGGACACCTTCCTACAAATCCTCTCCACGAATTTGGCTGCCAAGTGCTCATTTAAACCTTTGATTTTGTCTCCAAATTGACCAAAAAGACTACACAAAACACACATTAGACTTGTTGGCATAATGACTAACCCAATTCACTCTATTAGCATAAATATAATAAAAAACATGCAATAAACTAATGAGAATGGTGGATTAAGTCGAATTAGGAGGTTGAATGAGACCAAATAATTATCCATTTTTAGGGCTCATCAACACCCCCTACTGAAAGTGTTGCTCATCCTCTGAGCAACCAATCTATCTCCTCATCTTTGATGGCCTTGGTGGCCTCCCTGTCATGCCAAGCTTCTGAAGTGATGTCCTCTTCTTTGTCACGAAACCATGCTTTTCTCTCTGCTTCTTCCCACTGCCTGTGCTCCTTTTCTTGTAGCACTTTTGTTAGTGCCTCAATCTTAGCCTGCAATTTGTCCTCTCTTTGCTGCTCATCAGATGTTTCCTTATCTTTCCTTCTTCCTGTGATTGTTTGGCCACCTTTTCGTCCAATTTCTTGGTCTCTCTTAGCTTAGCCTGAGTTTCCTATAGAGAATTCTGAACTTCCTGTAGAATTGTCTCAGCTTCCTGTAGAGCTGTCTATGAGTCCATCATCTTAATTTGCTCTTTCTAGGTGAAGGCTTTTGGCTTCCTCATTCATAGATGATGGATCTCTTTGAAGTAGGCTCCTCTTTTTATTTATCTTTTGTGTCCTCAATGAAAATTTGCTTCTTTGACTGTGGTTTGGGGTCTACCAGTTCTTATCTGCATGCCCTTTCTTGCCTTAAAATATAGTGGAAGCTCCCTCTTTCACTTCTCCTTCAGCTTGGGAGAGGTACTTAGGGCGGCCAGCACAGTTGCTGCCTCCCTAGCTAGGATTTCAGCTAATTTCTCCTTCTACTTCCCTTTTTCAGGACTTCCTGTAGAAAGTCCTATAGCTGATTTCTAGCTTCTTGTAGAAGCCGTTTTTACACTTCCTGATTTGGCTTGCATGGCTGCGGGTGTCTTCTTCTTCAATTTTTGCTGATGCTATTTCCAAGAACTTGAGACCCAACTCTCTAATGGTGAATGTTGCCTACACTAGCTTTGTTTGATGTGAGCTGCTGGTGTCTCCATGGTATTTGCTCCAGCCGGATCAGCTGCTACAGGATTCCTATAGGACATCCTGTAGTCGTTTCTCCTCGTGGGGTGCATGCTTAAACAAACAAAGTTGCATTCAAGGATGAAGGGTCCTGAGGGTGCCTTGACAGGTAAGGTGTATGGGCCTCTGCATGCTTTATTTTTCACTTTAAAAACAAATTTCTATCTGAGAAAACAGGGTTCTGGTATGACGGTGCAGATATATTCAACTAGATGGTGGCAATGGTGGTGAAAGGAGATGAAACCAGTGGAGGATGGAAGGAAAGAGTGGTTGCATGCCTCCTCAATAGACTTCAAGCTTCAAATCCCTCTCCATAATCGATTCTGGCCTGCTCAAGGGTTCTACAAGATGTTTCTGGTAAAATACAAAACTTCTTATAGAAAGTCCTGTAGCTTCCTGTAGAAGGTTTAACCATGACTAAATTGTGTCTGAACCCTAAAAAAATGAGTGTTCATGGAGGGGATGGATGTGATGATGCCTTGGAACTTGGTAGGGACCCTTCTGTTTGTGTTGGGAAGCCCCCTTTCCGCGTTGTGTACCTGCAACCTGCAACAATTACCAGGGATTAAACTTGTTTTTTTATCTCTGTTTCATCCTTCTTTTTCTTTCTTGCTTTTCCTCTTGCTTTCCTTGAGATGGTTTCACTGTTGGTTTGCCCTGGGTTTTCTTACCCTTAGCTTTCTTCCCCTCTATTTTCCTCTCTGCATCAATTTTCTCCTTTTCCTCACTGCTGGATGAAGTGAGTTCCTTGGCCAGAATTCAGATATAATGCTCTGTTTTGGCTTGTGCTTTGATCAGAAGGGGAATCCTGTGTATGGTTTCCTCCTTTGATTCTCAGGACAGGGTTTCTCAGATGTTTGTATCTCCTTTTTCACCAATTCCCTGGTTATACTACTACTGCTGCCCCAAAACTTGACTATCAAAATGAAATTAGGCTCTCACAGGCAGAGTGCAGAGCTTAATTTTCACACCCACCATATACAAGTCACATTTTTTATGCATAGATCAGTCCTTACAGAAGTTTATGGTTTGTACAGGGGGAATTTGTTAACAGGCACCATGGAGGAGAATGTAATATTGAAGCAACTAAAAGAACTCCGTGTATCACCCAGGAAAATGACAATTCTTGACCCACAGGTAGACTTGTTTTAACTTTCCATACTCCAAACAATTTAATTTACCACCTTTTGAAACTTCATGCATGGGTATGGCGTTCTTCAAGCCTTCCTCTCTTCGAAACTCCAAGTTGTCAAAGAAAAATCCAAGCTTTTCTGCTCTGGAAGGCTATTTTCTGTGTTTCCTGTAGAAACGCCTGTAGAGCGCGACAAGTTGGAATTTTTTTAAGAAATAGCAGAAATCTCGAGAAACTAGGCAGGAATCTTGCAGAAGACCATTGCTTAACTAATCTGGACGTGGTGGACGTGTACTCCAGTTGTGACCGCAGTTGAACAGAGGGTGGTGAGAATTTCAGCCGAGCATCATTTAATTTCAGCATGATTTACGTGAGAGAGTGAAGTGGCCAAGTGTACGTGGCCACATGCAACTAGAAGTGTTGTTCCTAAACTGTGTGTTTTCCCCCTGTAATCACTGCTGTGAATTGAACTGAGGTTTAAACGACCAACATTCCTGGTTGCTTTAATTTTCACGTAAGTCAGCTATCCACATGTACTGTGTGACTTCCTGCTGAGTGCTAGAGAAGGCAATCAGCTTAACCTTGCTATATTCGTGGCTTAATTCCACCATTCCATTCATTCATGCAGTTTTTAAATTAGATTTGTGCAATAGCAAAACGAGTTTCAGTCACGTACCTGAAGTCAAATGGCTGTTGTGAGGTGCTGTGGCTAGTCATTGTTGCATGCACTGGTTTCTTTAGTTGCATGAGGGCTTGGCTGATTATTTTTGGTTGTTTTCCTTGTGCAGGTGTCCTCTGGCTGGATGCATGCTGGAGAAGTTCATTTCCACGCTCAGATCTGCACCTTCAAGCTGCTACTGCTGAATTTTCACCGGACTAGAACTTGTTTTCACCATTGCTTCCAAACGATAGATCGGATCAATCTGAAAATTGCTGAGCATGTTCCTATCATCATGATGCACCTCCCATAGAAAAATCATGATCAATGGATGCACAGATTTCAAGAAAAATGGAAAATTACTGAAGATTTCAGATATCAATTTCTCAAACACCGTGCATCGGAATCAGCTGAAACTGCTTGGATAGGCTACTATCACCCATGTGCATCTCCCCATGAAACAAGTTTTGAAACGGATGCACGAATATGGAGAAAATGAAAAAATTGCTGAAGGATATGGAGGCTGCTTTCTCGGAAACCGTGCACCGGAATTGGTTGAAACTGCTCAGGCATGTTTCCATCACCCTTGTACAATTCCCCATAAAACAACTTTTCAAATGGATGCATGGTGTTCAAGTTAGGGCAAAAACAATTTCTGTTCTAGGTATTTTTGCTTCAAGGCATTTTGCAGTTTTGTTGCATGGTAAGAAAAATGAACTTGGGCTGTGATGCAGGTATGGAGATGATGGAGGAGGATTTTGAAGATTGCAGGAGGACTTCTGAACCCTTGAGGAAGCTACCATGTTCGCCAAACCACCTTTTTGAAATCCATTTCTAGCTTCCTACGATTTCTACAGGAGCTTCCTGTAGAAGCACAATGTAGAAGCACAATGACGTGGAAAAATGATGGAGAAAGGTGAGGGATGGACACAGAGGTGTTTGCAGGCCTAACCAACAAATTCCCACCATCAGATTCCCTTTTAAAATTAAATTTGGTTCGTCCAAAGGTTCTACAGGATGTTTCCTGTAGAAAACACAGAACTTCCTGTAGAAGGCACAATTTTCATAAAAGAAGCACATTGAGGTGGAAAAGATGATGGAAAAGGGTGAGGAATGGGAACATGGATGCTTGCAGGCATAACCAATAGATTCCAAATTTTAGATCCCCTTCCAAAATTGAATCTGGCTCGCTTAAAGGTTCTACAGGATGTTTCCTGTAGAAATATAGAACTTCCTCTAGAAGGCACAAAAATTTCTTTGTCTTTGTTTTGAGTGATCCTCCTGACCTGCAATGTCCTTCTTGCAACCTACAATTAGTTAATGGAAATTAAGTTTATTTTTCTTTTTCTTTTTCTCTTTTTTTTTTGAAAAACAACTAGGGCGCCTCATGGAGGTTTTCACCCTAATTGCCTACCCTAGGCGCCTCCAAGGGAGATTTTCACCCAGGGATCTTATTATTTTTTCTTTTCTCTTTTTTCCAACCCATTGACCACCTCATGGAGGTTTTCAATCAATGAGCCAATCTAAGGTGCCTCCGAGGAGGTTTTCACCTTAGATTTTTCCTCTTATTTCCATTTTTTTCATTTTTTTCTTTTTTCTTTTTTTTTTCATTTTTTTTTTCTCTACCCTACCCTACTTGAAAAACAAAATCATTCTCAAGTATAAGAATACTTCCAATGGAGCCATGTGCACATTGAGATTAGAGACATAATGATGTGGAGGCTTGAAATGCATGAATTGACAACTATCCCGATTTTAGAGACCAAATGATCTGACTTTGAAGGGATCAAACATAGTTGAGGAAGAGAGTACTGCTGCAACTTAGTGACTGTCTGAAACCATATCTCAATTTAGCTCTAATATCCTTGGTCCTTTTGCTGATCTTGATCATGTTCCATGTCACCTTCTACCTTGAATTTCTCATCTTCCTCTTTTTGTTGATCTTTCTCTTGAATACATGGAGGATTTGATGGTAACCATGAGGGAACTTTCTCGATCTCTGATTCTAATCTCTTCTCTTCATCAAGTGCAGCCCATGGTTCTTTGATCTTTTCTTTTGAATCTTCTTTTTCCTTTGGTCCTTCAATGTTTTCAATATAATCTCTGTTTTGCAACACTCTTCCTGAGCTTTGGTGAAGATCATTGAGCTCAAGAGGAGTCATTTGGACATGGTATGCCTCAACTTTGCAATTGGATTGAGCTACTCCATTGTATGGTTTTGGGAATGGTGGTACGGGTGGTTGAGTGGAGGTGTATTTTTGAGATGGATGTGGATGGGTTTGTGGTTGGATAGGCATCTGGGGTTGCCTTGGTGGAGCAGGAGGTGATGGTTGTGGATGAGCAGACGGTGGAGGAAAATGAGTGAAAGGAGTGTTGTACTGGGGCCTCCAGCCCTGATGAGGTGCATTCCATTGAGGCGGTGGCTGAGCATAAGAGTGAAACGAATGAGCAACTGGAGGAGCATAATATGGATCTGTGAAGGAACAAGGAGGAGGTGTGAACCAGGAAGGATGAGCAGGTGGACCCCAAGAAGGTATGAAAGTGGCTTGATAGGGGTCGTAATAGGTCTCGGATGTCCCTTGCAGTTATTGCTGGTAAGGTATGAGTCCATGTGACCTCCTTTGGTTCATGAAATAATGTGGTTTAGTGACTTCTTTGGCCCTTTGATATGCAACTTTGATTCTAGGCAAGGAAGGGCACTGATCTGTAGGATGGTATTCTTCACAGACTAAACACACTTCTATGGAGTACAATAGACATTCGTGCCTAGGATGCTTTCTAGTGCACCTGGGACAAAAGATGGCCAAAGCCCTCTTGGCTTTCTCTTGCTTCCTTTGGATCTGTAAGGTATCCAGTTGCATGGCAAGAAACTGCCTCATTTCACTCTTGAAATCTTCCATATGATTTGCAAATTCATTCTCGAACAAGGTACTGCTCCCAACATTTCTGTTTGTAGCCATTTGCTCCAGAGAAATGTTTTCTTCTTCTTCTTCCCTTGAGGTTCTTCAAATATGTCTTATTGTCCACTTAAGGGTTCTTTAATCACAACCATCGAAGAAGAGAGAAGGTTGGCTGTGTGAAGCAGTGGGGGTGTTGTGCAATCATTTTTTCTAAATTATCTCTACTCCTACAAAGCATGAAAGGAAATCTTTTTTGGTTGATTTTTGTATTTTTCTTCTTGTACCTACAAAACTAAAATAGATTGAACTACAACTAACTATCTTACTGAAATGAAAATGCGGAATTGAAATGAAAGCAGGAAAGGACTAATCTATTTTTCTCAAATGAAATTGCAGGAATGAAATGCTAAGTTACGCTTGTAGAATGGAAATTGCAAAAATGAAATGCTAATCTACGCTTGCAGAATTGAAATTGCGGAATTGAAATGCTAATCTATGAAAGCAAGAAATGTCTACTCTACTTTTGCGGAAATGAAACTGCAAAATGGAAATGAAATAAACTACTTAGCAGAAGGTTGTAGTAGAAAATA
>APFE030275258.1:243497-257699 GCA_000404065.3 Pinus taeda
GTAATACCCCTTAATTCAACTTCCTTTCCTTCCATAGAAAATTTGATGAAAAGTTCTTGAAAATTAAAGCTATTGTACCCAAGGATTGTAGCCATTGGACTCCTAGTACAACATCAGCACCTCCCATTGGAATGGAAAGCATTGGGCTAGTCAATACATATTCTCCCATGGATAGCTTGATATTATGCACTTTCCAGAGCAATTTATCATTCCTCCATTTGCAACCATCACTTGACACTCTGGTGCTGGATATAGGAAGCAATTCAATTCTTTTGCTACCTTACAATGAATAAAATTGTGGGTACTTCCTGAATCAATCACACTATTACCTTTTTCTTCTTGATTTGTCCTTCTATCTTGATGGTTTGAGGGGTGGTAATTCCCGCCAATGCATTACAAGCTATCGTCGGATTCATTTTTTCTTCATCTAGGCTTTGTTCCTGGAGTATATCCTCTTCTTTTGACCTTTCTTGCTCCTTTTCTTCTTCCTCTTCACAATCTATGTAGAATAATTTCTTCTCAGCACACTTATGGACCTTAGTGTATTTGCTATCAAAACTGTAACAAAGCCCTTTTGCTATTTTCTCTTCCAATTGTTGTGGTGTCAACCTTATAGGTTGTGGAAGACTAGGGGCAACAACACTTCCATCTTTATAGTTGTGAGTGGTATGCTTCTGGGTTGCCATAATTTTGCTTTCCATTTTTCTTGCTAACCTGAATGCCTTCTCTAATGAATCAGGTTCCCAAAGGCAAACATCATGTTGGATATTATCCTTTAAAGACCCTATGAGCACATCAATCCTATGCTCCTCTGGAATATCTTTTACCCTTATGTTCAATTTTTGGAACTCCTCAATGTGCTCCATTATTGAACCCTTTTGTTTGAGACTTATCAATTGGCTAAAAAAAGTGTTGCTTTTTGTATCCTCATAATGTGCTACTAATTCTTCCGTAAAAATTGCCCACAAGTGATAATTTGTTTACGAGAGCAAAGCATTGATACCATACAAACTGATTTGGTTCCAAATATAAAGTTGCATACGTACCTTTTGTGTGTTTTGCACATTATTGAGATCGAAAAATTGCTCCATCTGTAATATCCATGTTGCGAGATCCTTGCCATCAAACTTCCTCATATTGATTTTTGGAATATGGTGGGTCTTCGATCCAACATTAGAGTCTGTGATATCATGATTAACATTTTTTTTGTTCACATCATGAGTTTCCTTTACTACCTTTTCACCATTAGTAAGTATTTCTTGTAGAAAATTTGTGAAATGTGTCTTCAAATCTGCCATGCTTGTCTTCAAATTTGTGTTCAAATCTATCTTCAATTCTTCCATGTCTGTCTTCAAATCTATCTTCCAATCATCCATGTTAGCTTCCATGCCCTTTATCTTAGATTCCATACCATTTATCTTAGCTTCTATTAGCTTTTGTGAGAGTGACATTTGTTGCACTTATTCTTGTAATTTTGATATATCATGTAGCATTTGTTCCTCTTCTTCATGAGTCATGCCAGAGCTTTCAGGTTCCTTACTAGGTGTTTGCATTTTCTTTCCTTGGGGCATTAGTTACCGATACTAATGCTCTATTATGCCCTTTGAATTCCTTCAAATACTTTTTCAAACCAAGCTTAAGCAAAACTTTAAAAAATCTACACACATTTTTTCACTTTGTAGGAGCTCAATATTGCCTTTGATGTATCTCTGTAATTTCACATCATCCAGTTCTAAAATTGCGACCTGTGGTAGCCCTCTGTGTCTTCTTTCCAATGCCACTAGTCTGCCCCCAATTGGATTCTCCAATGAAGAGTTATGCCAAATCTCCCGCAGTGACCTGATTATAGACTAATTCAGTAGAGAAAACTTGTATGACGTGCCACGTGTCCCTATTTCGACCTTTTGCTCTGAAAAATATATGGAAGAAACTATAGTCCGTCCTCTTTCTGGGTCTTCTTACGAAATTTCAATCTAATGCTCAGAGAAAATGTTATGATGATTTTCCCCAGGTCACCTGTTTGGAATGTAATTCAGGAGTCTACAAAAAGGCCAACGTCCTCAGATCATATATCCACAAGTATAGTGCGAAAATATCTGAAATTCGGACCCGAGATTCAACGCGATTTCTTCTCAAATGGGTTTTTTTTGAAGCTTCTAAAACATCGCATAAAACAAGTTATCGTGAAAATTCCACGATGACCTGTTTGGAGCAGCGAAACCCTAGAATCCAAAGCTCTGATACCAAATGTTATGAAACCAGCTCAAGAAAAGATAGAAAAGATAGATCAACGCCTTAGAATTCAGCCTCTTCGAGGGGGCAACCTCCTTTACATTACATAAATGAACAATTCTTGGATGATTCAAATGACCAAAACCTCCTTTCTATATATAGGAGTCTAAGGAGTCACAATATAACCCAGCCGACCTAACAATAATAATATAAAGCCACAAAAATAACAATCGAGGGATTCTATGGGGCACAGTAATAAAAATATGGCCACAATAGGGGCACAAAAATATTAATAAGGGGTACAACTACAATAGTAATGGGGTAATCACTGGTATTATAGGGACCGAAGAGCTGTGAAAAGATCAAGAACTATAAAATACTTAAAATATTAGTAATTGTATTAATCAAAATATCATTACAGAGGTCTGTTGTTACAACTAAGAATTCTTGTATATCTCCTAGAGGTGGCTTTTATAGCCCCGTAATCACTACTTATATATTTCATTTAACAAATAATAGTGCGTAAGATTACAACAGCTGTCTGTCTACAAATACATCGTGATTCTTGAGATATAACATAATATAAATATAACACTTATGATGGTCAATAAGTTAAACCACCGTTGCTGCTGATATTCAAAGATGGCACTACCAGATTGATAGTCATCATATGCTAAATCATGGTCTTGATCATCATTCCTCCAAATCTTCATAAAAACTTAAGTTAGTAAGCTGCTTTAGGAAATAATCCCCTACAACTATGCTTCATTGATTAACAATTCACAAAGACATGACAATAGGTATACCTTTGCTGTTTAGAATACAAATCGACCAACAAGGACATGAAATGAGTATAGGAAAAGGATAAAAAGGTGGGTAAAAAGTGGGCAAATTTAGCAACCAACAGCTGACCCCAACTAGCCTTTCTGCATGTCCTCATGCCGCTCATCTTCTGCGCAAATTTGGGTTAGAGCTACTATGGTCTGCATGGAGCTGTGCGAGGTCATATTTCACGGCCATTTATATTCTAGGAACCTTATATCCATCTGTATGAAGGGCTTCCTTCCACTAATCCTTATGTACCATATAAGCTAGTGTGTATTGCTCAACTAGTAGCCAAACAATGGGAAACCGAAATCTCAAATCCATCCATTGGGTCCCATAGGTCTGAATTCATGTAATATATCATGGTACTCTTTCTAATGCATGAACAAAATTGGGGGCCCCAAAAGGTTTATGTATCCTTATTACAGATGACGACAACACCAATCGTTTTTGACAGCTGGCTTGGGCCTCCTCCTAACAAGTAAAAATTTTCTTTGTACACATATCAGTGCACCACTTCTATGTTTCTAGTATCTAAACCTTCCGTCCTTCTATTGCCAAGAAGGTATGGTGCTTGTTAAAAATATTTAGAACCTGGCAATGCTCTGCTCGAACTACAAGTACCCTATTCACTTGGTTCTCTTCGAACATGTCGAAGGCTTTCTTCAACTTAACCTGGTTAATCATGAAGGAGGTGAATACTTTCAACTGAATATCCCCCACATACGGCATTTGATTGAATAATTGATCAGTCCCCAGAAAATAATCATGCATGTAGAGTTTGCACATCAAGTGTTGGTTCAAGATATTGTGATCCCTTAGGATCTGCAGAAATTGTATCGGATCTTTGATTTCATGGCTTATCTCATGATGGATGCTCTCCAAATAGCATATCAGGCATTGTTCATGGAGGAACAAAGCATAAATATGAGTAGGAGGTCGAAACAACATCACCTACTACACCATAGCAAACATTTCATCTTTGTCATCCTTTAGTAGTTGCACTTGCTCTTCTAGTTCCTCAGTCTTTTTATGTTGCTTTCCTGTTTATGCTTTTCCTTCTCCATCTGGGTCATGTAACCAGTCACTACTTTCACATCTTGTTCTCGAATTCCTCTCACTCCTTCCTGGTGGGCTTCCAAAGAGATAGACTCCCGTTGAAAGTGAGATGTAGCAGCCTGCCATTTTTGAATTTCTGCGGTGAACAAGAATTCCCACTACTCAAATAGATGCGAAAATGGCTCAATCTATACTACGTCTAAAGTGGTTTCAGCTCTAGGATTTACAACAACCCAACTGCCATTCCTCCTTCCTCACATGTCTTTGTAAGTGTAACACTTCCTTCCTTAGCTTAATAATTTCCATTTTGAATTTCATATTCTCCATAAATTGTGACTGGTACCTTTATTGACGTTGATTCTTGTGTAATAGTGTCGACAATGACTTCCACTTCTTCCTCCAATTTCTCCACCAATTTGGTAGGCGATGCTGGTTCTTGTGTAACAACATCACTTCTAGTTTCTCCCACTACCGACAATTATTCCATCAGTTTAGTAGTTGACGGTAGTTCTTGTGTAACCACTTCACCTGCACTTCCTTCTACTTTCATTGCTCCTACTTCCAAGTCGGTAGCCGACAGTGGTTCTTGCGTAGCAGCGTTGCCTGTACCCCCTTATACTTCCATTACTTTTGCTTCCAGGTCAACAGTCAATGTTGGTTCTTGTGTAACAACATCATCTACGGTCCCTTCCTCTACTAGCGATTTTGCTGCAGCCTATTCTGTCACCAATTATTCCAATTGTTTAGCAGCCTACATTGGTTCTTATGTAGTAATGTTGTTTGCGACTTCTCCCTCTGCCACTAATTCTTGTTCCTCTCTTGCCAACATCATGGTTGCAAGTTCCTCTTCTGCTAGTTTAGTGAATTGTGGCCAAGCCACGGAAGTCTGTGACAGGGTATGCACCGCAAGAAACCTGACAAGCCCATGGTTTGTGAGGACCGCCAATGGTTGACCTAATTGACGAGTAGACCATGCCATCAACTAAAGATTATTCCATAATAAATGTGGCATATCTAGAGAATGCACATGACGGAACCGAACGCATGCAAGAAGTTGAAAATGGTATTTGAACAAGGTAGAAAGTCGACCTTCACAAGTAATGTATCACAATAAAAAGTATGTGACCTCAGCCCATGGACGTCGCAAGGATTTCTGATCCTATCACCTTCCCTTCTAAACCATAATTTCTCCTGCCTGCAAGAATAATTTCGAAAATCATGGTAAGGGCGATTTCCAGGTGAACCATTTCTGCTCTCCTTGCGGCAACCTGCTGACAATCAAGGTAATTGCTTTAGTGATAGGAATGTCCAATCCATGGACTCTAGAATAATTCCCATCAAATTTTAGTGCAAATTCGATTGTAACGACTTCATCAAATCCCTAAAACCTTTCAAAATATGTGTTCCATCCTACATTTTGAAAAACCTGTGATACATCCAGATGGTGTCGAACTTGTGCTATGTCTTCTGGTTCATGCCTAAAAACTTGCCCACCCATTCTGCTAGTTTCTCTATAGCATCACTCGGAGTAGCATAAAAACTATTGAGGAGAGTGTTAGTTGGTAAAGTTTCGATGACAGGGATTGCGCTGATAGGGAAATCCAAGCAGATATTATGGGAAAACTCCATGGTGGATTATGTTAATAATGACAATTATTACAATGCATTGGGAAGGACAGTAATTCAATGCAATCATACATAGTTCAAGTTCCAATGTGTATGGATAAATGTGCAAGGTATGGTGGGGATTAGAATAATGATCGTCGAAAGTATGAGTTGGCGCAAGTTTCAACAACGATAATGACATATCACCATTACTATTAAATACAGAATATTTAACATTAAATACAATGCCTCCCCCCAACTAATGGATGACTGTCCATAGTCATGTCATAGGTGAAATATCAATCAAATCCACAAAGTCGGTTGGGGACGTACCTAGCGACTTACCTTGACAGAGTAAAAACACCGGAGGAGTAAAAACATTGGATGCGTACTTAGACAATCACGACTAACATAGTAATAACACTGGATGAGTATTTAGACAATCATGATGAACATAGTAACAACACTCAAAGAGTAACATCACCAGTGTACTTAGACATAATCATGATGAAAGGAGTAAAAACAACGGAGGAGTAACAACCAATGTACTTAGACAAAATCACGATGAACATAGTAACAACACTGGAGGAGTAACAACACCACTGAAGTACTTAGAAAAAATCAACATCCACAGAGTAACAACATCAGGGAAGTAACAACACAAGTGGAGTAGTAGCACCAATGAAGTACTTGTAAGAAAATTAATGATAGAGTAGTAACAACATTTTATTGTGTGTGTGTGTGTGTGTGTCTATATATATATATATATTTAATAATATATGTATGTATGTAATGTTTATTATATATATTTTTATATATATATTATATTTATATTATATTATTATATATATATATATATATAGTATATATTATATGTATGTATGTATGTATGTATGTATGTATGTATGTATGTATTTTTTATTTTTATTTTTTTTTTGTTTGAATTAAGTAAGAGGTGTAGAGGAAGAGTTCTTTGCACTAACAATTTCAAAACTAGAATTATCAAAGAGATGTTTAATAAAGGTGGTGATACAATCTGAGGCCGTGTCCATTTACAATCAAGGGAGTATGTGCCTCATTGATTGTTATGAGTATAAGTGTCTCATTATCAAACACTGTGTCAACTTCATTTGGTCCCATCCATATAGCGTAGAGTTTTCCTTCAAAATATTTGAACCATGAGTCATAAAGCAATGCCCAATCTTCTCTTTGAAAGAACTTTTTCTTGATAAATTTATCATGCCATTTAGTTCGTTGCTTCTAAATCGCAACAATGTTCTGGACAACTTGTTGTAGTGGCTGCAACATGCTCCAAAATTTTGGCATGCATCAAATTTCAGAGCTTCCCTTGGATTTTTACTTGATGTTCGCAAGCACTTGGGCTCACCCTGTTAGCTAGTGTTGAATCTTTTCACCCTCCTTGACTGACCTTTCAATGGACATATTTTTTCATGTTAGTCAAAATTTCACAGTTGTAGCCATGTTCTGGTCATCCACAAGGTCCCGCTTCATGTGTACAAGTTGTATTCGCTATGTAAACATCCGTCGCACTCACACATGAAGTTTTATGCATTGTCGCAGAAGCATCGTCGAGGTCATTCAACAATCTATCACAAGCATTGTGCTTGTCGCTCACACCATCGGTCAGTCATGATGAGTATATGTTATCTTGATGGTTTGAGGTGTCTTGTCATCAAGTCATGTTGAGTGTGTTCTTGCAAGGTCACGTATGCACAAATTCACTTTCTCACACACTTAGTCATTTTGCTAAATTTCTGACGACTAGATCACCCTCTAACAGCTAGACCTCCACCCTAGAATTGACTCAATCGATTATCACCCAGAACAAAGCATAAATGTCCCACATGAAATTTCAATTTGCACTTCCCACAAGCTAATCAACCAACCCTCCTGCTGGTCAACTGAAGAGTTTGACCAGGCAGTGACCCCAGGCTCACTCCCCTAAACAATTGCGCATAAGTTGCAGACCTTGCATACTCCACTGACTGAAGAAATTGTGTAAACAGGCTGGACAGACACCCAGTGTCCGTCCTTGTCTCCCTCAAAACATTGTGCAGTTTTTCCATGTAGGTTTTAACCCCGTACATAAATTACTTGCATACGAATTCAAAAACACAAAAAATAAACAATGCGAGAGCATAACACATAAAACACATATACATAGAGATTTTCCCTTGGATCCCAAAACCAAGACTACTAGGTTGATTTTTCATTATGTTCCTTTCAATGTTACAATACATATTTATACATGCCAAAGCATCCAATACCATGGACCGAAAACCATTACATCCGAAAACATGTGCAAAAGCCATGCACAAAACCATAGGTAGGTTCACCCAACCTAATATAGGGTCCAAAAAAAATAAAATTCCCCGTGATGCTACCTGAAACATTGTAGAGGGGGCCTACCTGCCCCCCTCACAAAACCCCCTGTGACCCCCCCCACCCCGCGCAATTTGGGCAACGAAGGGGGGGCTACGGCCCCCTCTAACCCCCCAATTCACTATGTGGGTTAGTCGTGGAAAGAATATAACACAACCCAACATTCCAGCTAGAAACTGAGTCGGTCAACCGACTGCTCACCCAGAAAACTGCGCAAATTTCATGGGTGGCCCCTTAGCTACCCAGCATCCTGATCAGCTTAGAAATTGCGTAGAGGTGTTCAGCAGGTCAACCTCCCAGCAATTGTGTAGTTTTTTTCACCAGCAATCTCGTAGCTCACTGCTAGCTCCCTGAAAATAATGCACATTTTTCTCGACAAGCCTTCTACAACCTGCTACTAGCTTCCTGGAGGAATTGCAAAGTTTTTATTGCCAAGCTCTCTGCTACTTGCACTACTGCCCTCAAGAAATTGTGTAGATCTACCCTCTAGCCAAGCCAGATCCTACAAATAGTCACTGTTGATCCATATTTTCTGTCTCAATCTTCTAGTGAATTTTGCACAATTTTCACTAGTAGTGTCCAGAGCTCGCATACCAACTTGAAACTTGCATTACGCATTTTCATAGGCTTGTCCTCTCTCCTGGTCACCTACATACGAAAGAGAAAGACAGTGCATCATGGTAGACTAGAGGTCTATGGATTTGATTTCGTCTCGTCGTGAGTAATTGCAGATATAGGTACATGGATGAGACATGACGCGACGACAAGCAGGATGAACAAGGAGAGCACAGGTAAGGAGATTCGTTCACAAATGGACAAACATGTGAAGCATGCCAAAAAGTACAAGCAAAGGAATGACGTGCACATGTAACATCAAACAAACACCAAGACCATCGAAGACTTTGCACACCTTTCCATGTGGAGGTGAAGTTGTGATACACCAAGAGCACACCCATCACTCATGAACACTACAGCTTGACATGCACATCAACAATAGCATGAACATACCAACATTGTCATGTTGAGTCATGTCATACTATGTAAATGAATGTAATGTAACATGGAAGTCCAAGATACCCACATGTCATATGAAGAGTCATGTAAAGATGAAGAGTCAAATAAGTCAAATAGTCATGAGGTAAGTTGAACAGTTCCAAGGGCCAATTTTATCCTTGGTTATAAATACCCCCTCATTTGTACATTCAAAGGAACTTTTCACCTTGGCTCCTCCCACATAGCCTTGAGAGTCTGTAGTGTTTTCTTTGATGAGCGAGTTGTGGCTCCAACGCCCCTTTCACGGGGTTAGTGATGTATGGTGTATTGATGTCTTGGAATTTTCACTTAATTCAGAAGCTTGATAACAGGCCAACTTGTTTTCACACGTATTGTAACTATTTGTAAGACTAGGCTTGAACACTTTTAATGCATGTTTCTTTACCTATGTTAAACAATTGAACTCTTTTAGTTGCTCTAATGCATATATTGATGAAAATGTGTTGTATAAGTTGTTAACGCTATCGATCCCATGTGGGTTTCCTCATCAGACATCAGGCAAAACATTTTCCATAAAATTGTTATAACGGCTGTTGCACTTGCATGGACTGCTCTGCTGGGTGTTGTACGTGATATCTTCTCTTATGTGTTGTGACTGCCACATTTGTGTGGATTGCTCCTTTGGAAGATGTGCATGTCCTGTTGTGTTGTGTGTCTTTGACAAAGTTGGAATTCTTTCCCTGTCAATTGGAGACTCACTTCCATCCTCTCTCTTTGTAGTGAAAGAACCTTGACATAAGTAACACTAACACTCACCAAGCACGTGAACCTCAAAGACAAAGCATACCACTCTCATGTGCTAATAAGCAAGGGCTAAGGCAAACATTTAAGATAATGGAAACTAGGCCATCATACCGAATGGGACTCCTATGCCAAATGGTGTGAGGTCTAGTTGGGACTTCATACTTGGGAGATCCCTTGAATGTTGGCAGGTCCAACACTGTCAACATTTCTGGTGCTAGAAGGAGGGCCTCCAATTATTTGTGGATGAATGTCCTCTCGTACCCACTTATCAGCCATATGATCAAGGCAGTAACTCACACTCCCTCTCACCTACGCGTGACTCTGAAGTTGGTTACTCCTCACCTCCAAGGCTTGAAAAAGAAACTTCGTATCAACACCTTTACTCAGTCCATCCCATCATCTGTTAGTTCATGAAATTAGTCAGACTAATCCCAGTAATACATCATATTCCATATGGATAAAGAAATCCAAAAACCACTCCCACATGGGTTGTTGTATCATCAATGGTTCTTTCCACACTTGAAGGTCTAGTAGAAACTATTGAGAACGAAGAGGAACCTACGATCTTCCAACAGGGAGAATGAGACACCCTCATGATATTGGGATCAAACTCTAGTATAGGAGGTGAAGGGGAAGGCAACAGAGGAGGAGGAGGTAGAGACGAACCAATAGACTCAGAGCCGGAACCCTGAGATTCTGAAGAAGAGGAGAAGGACAAAGAAGAAGAAGACATGGCTGACCAAAATATATAATGGATGAATCAGGGACCATTGGCTCTCCCGGGTGCTTTGCACAAGATTCTGAAGCAGTCATAGAGAATGATTACAAAGTTTGACCTTGACAGGACAGTGAAGGCAGAAGATCACTTGGACAAATTCTACCTACAACTACAAACACTTGAGGTACGGTACGATGATGTTGCATGTAGACTGTTCCCATGTACCTTGGATTGTCACACAAAAACATGGTATCATAGCCTTCCTGTCAACTCCATCCATAAATGGGGTACATTCAAACGTATGTTTCTAGAAAAGATTGTTGATAACAAGACCCCAGCTATGTTACTCAAAGAATTGGGAAGCCTGAAGATGGAGGGGAAAGAAAAGGTAAAATATTTCAATTAGAGTTTTCTACGTATATTGAATAATTTTGCAGTGGAAACGAAACCTCATGACTCCATCACTATTGACTGCTACACGTCCACACTACTGACCAACATTGCACAGTTCCTCAAGCGAGCTATGAAACCAACACTGCTAGAAAATTGCAAAGAGGCAATCGTTGTTGAAAAGGACCTGCGTGCAATTGGAGTCATCAAGGATGACAAACCAATAAAGGACTCTAGAGATGTGAGTAGGAAGCCCCAGGATATGGCGAGCAAGGGTAAGGACAAGGAAATAAGTGATATTGAAAACCTTACTCATTTATTCAAGAACTTCACAACAGAAATGTCTGAGCTCAAACAACGAACAATTGACACATCTGCGAGAAACCAACCACCTAGACAAAGACAAGGAAACATGTCATCAAGCAACAATCGCTTCAATACTAAAACTACCCAGAGCTCAGTGTTCCATATCAAACAGTGCATGGGAAATGAATTTTGTTCATTTCATGAAGATGATCACTCAGAAGGGTCTTGTTCGGACTGGAAATGAGCTGCAAGTTTAGTATGAAACCCCACACTAGTTGTAGCGACCAGTGTGCAAAGACAACTAAGAGACATGGATGGTGACAAAGATGTTGTTCCTGATGATGAATCAAGCACTAGGAAGATGGTGAACATGTATCAGTGCTCGCAAGCAGCACAAAAGACAAGCATCGAGAAGCATCCCCAAAAGCAAAATGATTGTTACAATCTCATAAGTAAGGGGGCTCCCCCTACACTTGGGGAAATGAAATGAAATCTCAAACTGTTGAGGAAGGTTGACCCACCAGTTGTCCAAAAGAAGAAAACACAAAGCAAGCAAGCCTGGGAAGAAAGCGGCGAACAAGAGTATGTCCATGAGAAGCAAACTGCAAAACACTCCATTGGACAACCCAAATACCAGTCTTGCCCCAAACATCTCGATGAGTCTACCTACTCTAGATTACAACCTTGTGGAAGACATGAAGAAAACTCATGCAAACATTAGTTTGTTTGAGTTGGCTAAGATCCAGATTTAGTGGGACATCTTGCTGCACACACTAGGGAAGAAATCAATGGACATCGCAACCTCTACCAACAAGGGAGAAAGCACACCTCCTGGATCACTTTCAACTGTGCTAAACAAACTTCGGATGGAAGAAGAAAAATTTGTTTTCACTCCGTTCCTACTTTCATTTGAAATATTTAATTGTAATGTTCACAACTGTTTGGTTGATTCTAGCAAGGAAACCAACTTCATTACACTCTCCATTACCAAAAAGATGAAGGTGAAATGGAGCAAGACATCTGCGAAGATAATCCAAATTGATCAAACATCTGTATCAGCCATTGGAAAACTTCAGGATGTGATCATCAGACTATCTCATGATGGTTGAGTTCAAGAGTGCATAAGCATTGTTTTTGTGGACATACCAGAAGTGTATGGCTTAGTACTCAACATAGACTGGTCTAGCAACCTAAACAGATACTTTTCTATAGATTGGTCGCACATGTGGCTTCTGTACAAGGGAAAAAAAAAAAAATCCGGGATCCGAGAGATACAAGAGGCACAATGTCACTCCCATCAATGGAAAAAATGAACCATTGGCCTTCACAGAGCTCATGTTCGACAACTGCCTCTTGGAAACAACGTTGGGGCGTTATCTTGCATAGCCAACTCCAACCCCACCAGACATGTAGTTGGGTCTCCTTCATTTCCCAACTGATGGAAATGAAACCTGTACAGTGCATTGTAACATTAGTAGCAATAATGGTAGTAGTAGAAGTAGTGAAAGTGTGTCTAACGGTCCGTGTATAGATGAGTTGTGGACTATGTACTTTGACGTATCAAAGACACAGGATGGCTCTAGAGTTGAGTGTGTCTTGATCGACCCAAAATATGTGAAAAATTTGATTTCAAGCCGCTTGGAGTTCAAGTGCACAAAAAACATTGATGAATACAAAGCACTCATGTTGGGATTGCAAAAATCCATTAGCCTCAATGTGGTCATGCTCAAAGTGGTAGGTGATTCAGAAATAGTGGTATGATAGGTACGTAACACCATTCACTTCTTCTCACCTCATCTCAAAAGTTACCAACAAGAGGTATGGCGACCGATCTCTAACTTCCAAGCATTTAATATCGTTGTTGTACCAAGAATGCATAATGAAGTTGCCAGTGCTTTGGCAAACGCAGCTTCTATAATGTCACCACTTAGGGATAGGTTTATTGTTGAAATTTTGTATAAACCATCTATCCCAGATAACATAACTAATTTATGCGTGTTTGATGATGATCAACAAATCTTGCATTTCAAGGCCAACATTGATATATTCAAGGATGCAACGATAGAAGAAGACAAGCATGAGCAATCTTTGCAAGTTGGGGTAGATATCAAAAAATTTCACCTCATCCCCAAGCGTGTGGTATCTTTGGGAAATATCTATGATTTGCAAGAACACTTTCAGGGGCCAATGAACAAAAAAAACCCACAACTATACCATGATGTAAGAACTGATTAACTTGGGAACATAAAAAGATCCAAAGTTTGTCAATCTCGGTACATGTTGCACGTAGAAGGAGTATCAAGCCTTTGTCCGCTTGTTCAAGCAGTATCGGGATGTGTTGACGTGGACATATGATGATCTGAAAACTTACAACATGAGAATAATCCAAAACATCATTTCAATCAAAGAACGGGTCAATCCATATCAGTTGAAGCTGATGAAGGTACATCTGTCACTTGAACCCCTCATACAGAAAGAGCTCACCAAGTTGTTGGATGCACAAATCGTATTCAAATTTCATCACTCCACATGGGTTTCAAACCTTGTTCTTGTACGTAAGAAGTATGGGGAATATGCTTGTGTGTTGATTTCTGGAACTTGAACCATGCCTCAGACAAAGACAACTACCCCGTGCCATCTATGGAGCACAAATGTTTTCCTTACTTGACGGGTTTTCAGGATATAATCAGGTCCTAGTAGCAAACCCTGATAGACTCAAAAATACCTTCCGTACCAAGTGGGGTATGTTGGGTTGTGTTATATTCTTTCCACATAGTTAACAAGGGATTTGAGGGGTACCCGTAACCCCACTTTATGGGGTCCGGGGCAGCGCCCCGGAAAATTTTGGTTTTGGACCCTATGTTAGG
>APFE030275264.1:0-13619 GCA_000404065.3 Pinus taeda
ATATTGTATAAAAATTAAAAATAAACTAAGAGAATATATCTAAAATTGCAACAACAAATAAAAGAGCAAGGTGAAGCAATAAGAAAAAAACAATGAAAATTGTTTCTACACTTCAAACCATACAAAGTAAAGTGTTCATGCTATTTTGAAGAGAACTCTATACTAAACACACAAATCCAATAACCAAAATAAGATAAATTATCTCACCCACCATATGATTAACAAAAACAGGTAAACGCATGAGTACTTCACTATAAAATGTATTTTCAAATATTTAAAGCCTTTAGTATTAAAGTAGCTTTAAAAAATTTAAAATTTATTTAATATCAATATTAAAAAAAAATAACACATTTTGAATTAAAATTTACATACTAGCACAATTATATAAATTAAATGGTTAGTCAATGTTAATAATTATCAATACATAATAAAGACCAAAACATTTACTTCATCATACATCATAGGTTGCTAAAATTTCAAATTTTATGAAATTAACATTATTATTATTATCATTATGATTATAAGCTAAACATATATTCATTTCAGAAAGAATGGAAAAAGATTTTTATCCATGAATATTTAGATCCACTTTATTATGGAGTTTCTTAATCTATAAATAGGGTATGTACAATACCATGGACTAGAGCCATGTATTTTCGATATCACATGCCGAAAAAACCATAACTCATTTCAAATGAAACTTGCTCATATGATATTTTGTTAACTAGCAGTTCCACCATATGTCGCAAAGAAACACCATAAGGCGGGAGCATAGACCTTTATTTTAGTTTATTTTACAATGGTAAAATTAACAAAGATTTCTTGCATAGAAAAAGGAGAAAGATGGAATGGGAGGGAGTCAAAGGCTTGTTACATTGATATGTGTATTATTATGGAATTGGATGGGACACACATGATTAAATAGTGGGATACATCAAATCATTGTCTTCCTTTTGAATCCCCAACATTCAACAATGAATTCATCTGATTGTTAACTATTATCCTACAACCCATTCCACATATGTGTTCTTAAGCCGAAGTGCCAACTATTCCAACAAGAGGAAGAAGGAAATGCTAACTATTTCGGCCATTGTATGGTTGTCCCAAAGCGCAAGGACATGGTCAAGCTTGGCCAAGTAGTTGAGAAAATCCATGCCGAGAAGTATAATGGAGCTGGAGTTGATCCACGCCCAGAGACTTCACCATCCATTCCCTAGATAGAATTGATTTAACTTCTGTTGTTGATACCTATCAACACTCAACAACGATACTTTAGGTGGATTTGTTAGTTTTAATTGCAATCACAATATAATAAATATAGCATATAATAAACATTCCTTCACACTAATTCTTGTTTTGATGTACATTTAGTGTTTATTAAGGTATTGTGAAAATCTTGAGTGAAATCCTGATAGATAGATCAAAGTTTGTAAGCATAGATATGAAATAATACATGTGACCTTTTTGTATTTACTTCTTCAAGAATTCATTCCATCACGATGTTGAGAGATATTTGAAATGCAACCATCACATCCAGTGTCCTGTTTATTTTTTCTCGTTTATGGAAATAATAGTATTGTAGATGTAATGTTTTTTTTTGTTTTCTATTGTTAGAAAATTATATATTACAGAGCAATGGAATACATAAAATATATTGCAGAAATAAAAACACACAAAACACACAAAACAAGAGAGACACATATATACATGGTTCACCCAATTTGGGTTATGTCCATGGAGAAATAACCAATCCTTCATTTTATATTATCTAGCAAAGTGAAGAGATACAACCTACAACAAATCCATTGTAATTCCCTTTTTTCTCTCACACAATCTCCTCTCTCTTTCTCACTCAAAATATAGAGCTACATAGATGCAATACAATTCCCTCATATATAGCGAGGGGTTCCCTTCTAGGAAAAAAACACTAAATTAAACATAACTTCTACCGTCATATCTTCGCCTAATGAATGACCCAGATTATACAAAATTACAACATTTTACAAGGCAATTTCACATCTATTTTTATCTTGGGGGTCACTACCCCAAATCCCCCACCAGGGGGGATCCAAATAATCATCGTCACCACCCCCCGGCGGACACCCCTGGTGACATACATTCTACGGGCGGCATTATGAACTGGGGTCCAATGTGGGGATATCTCTGAACAAAGAAGATAATTAGGCTCCACACCCAACATTTATTTGTATGCTTTGGTTTGAGATTCGCATTAACTCTTTTGAAATAGAGTATGAAAATAATTATTCTATCATTTTCTAAAACTTGGTTCAAGAATAATCTATATGTAAAGACCATATTCAGAATTGTGGGTGTAACAATTTTTATTGAAGCAGATAATGTCACATCATTTTGAATGTCATTCACTTTGGGCATTGTCTTTCTTTCTAGAATATGTTAAACCCAATCGAGAAAATTTTTGTTTATTTCAAATGGATTATAAAGTAGGATAAGAACATATTTTGATCATTGCAATAAATTTAGAAAATTTATATAGTTATGAAAGAAACATCCATTACAATGAATATCGTTATTTATGCATCCTAATTAAATACACAGAGATTGTCTAAGCAGTTGTAATAACATTTTCAAATAAAGTAAAGAAAACAAATACAGTCAATAGTTCCATTCACAACAGCTATTGTGATATTTTTTTCACAATTCCTAGTAAGAACATTTAAGAATATAGATATAGGAATGCTAAACAGGAAAATCCAATGGTATATTTTTATATTGACACACATTTCTCTACCAATATTTTTTTTCCAACACTTTAGGAGGCCAAACATATATATAGTTCATTTCCATTCTAAGTTTCTGCATAAAAACTGAGTCATTTTAGGGAGTAGTTTTTTGTCCCATGATTATATCATCAACCTTTTACAACAAAAAACCATTTTGATGAAAATACAAGCTGATGATGAACAATTCCCCACTGTGGTAGGAAAGGAAGATAGTGCTCTACACTAAAGCACCACAGGGTCTAGGGTAGCAGGCGGTCTGACGTTTTATTATCGTCATCATTGCTTTTGCCATTTTCCTACAGTGAGGAGCTCACCGTCACGTATTTTGGACTAGTTCCCTACCCATTCTACAACCGTTACTTGCATCCCTGATTTTGTCTACAACAATTGGAATGGAGTTAGACGTTCTCGATTATTCCACCGACCCAAATCCCTATGAGTTGATTTGGGCACTCCCTCATACTATGTCAAGTTCTGGTCCTCATTTCACATTGTTTCACCTATGGATAGGCCTGTTGTCCGTCATTGAGCTTTCTAAACCATATGTTCCCTACGTATCAGCTTCTACTCCCCCAATTGCATCTCGTAGGCTTGACTTCCCTCCACTCTCTCCTACTACGCTCAACCTTCTTGCTGCTTGCATTGCACCCTCCCCTACCTTTGATTCTATTTTGCTTGAGGCATCCCTTCACCTTGTATTGTTTGGCATTCCCATTTCTTTAGGGTTGTCAGAATCTAGGATATCCTCTATCCCTCACTCCACACTGGACAACAACCCTAACCCTACCTCTTTTTAGGGGAATTTTCCTATTCCCTCTGCCAGCTTCAATATTCTAGTAGTTAACCCTCGGAACTCCTCCCCTTCTCCACATATGGACTCCCAAGGAAATCACAACACCTTCCTAGACCATTCGAAAACTACATAGACTAGTAAGGCCAGGAAGAGTAAGTGTGTCAAGGCCTTCAGAAAGGACTTCAATCTTAGATTTGGGGAAGGTATCACTATGGGAAAAGTGGTGGATACTGCAAATAGGGTTCTAGTGGGGTGTGTGAGGGGAAGAACATATTCGGCCGAGTGGCTTTGCTTCTAGACCTTCAATATTTGGGTAACTTTACTTAAGGAAATTACGTCGATCACCATTCTAAGTCCACGACAGTTTGCCCTCAGTTTCCACCAAGAAGAATATAGAGATTGGATACTCTCCCACTACTGGCATATCAAGATGGACCCTATGCTTCTAAACAATGGAGCCCCCTCTTTAATCGAGAATGAGAAAAGTTGGGTGTTGGTCCGATTTAGGTTCATATTCTAGGGATACCTATACACTTTTGGTTGGAGGACATCATTGTTCACATTAGAAATGCACTGGGTACCTATTTGGATCATGATAAGTCATATACAACTTCTAACAAAAAATCTATGGCCCACATACTAGTTCACCTAGACACCAAAGAAGGATTGGAGGAAGCAATTACTCTGCACTAGAAGAATTTAACTCGCAAACAAACCCTGCACTATGAGGGAGTCCCATTTAGGCGTAGAAGGTGTCACAAGGTAGGGCACCTATATAAGGAGTGCCCACTGGTGTCATGGGCGACTTCTTCATTAGCAAAAGGCACTAAGAATCCACAATATGAAGATCCTCTCGTGGAAGGACAACCTCCTCACGTTACCAATCTGATGGCTATGGATGGAGATACTTCTCTACCAACTTCTTTTGCCTCTTTGTGGCCTACATCCTCACCCATGACGAGATCTCGGACTATTGCGGTAGCTTCTCTCTCCATGTGTACTCTTCTTTCTCTCTATTCTTCTGTTTCTTTTATATGCATTTCACAACAATTACATGTTGCATATGCATCCATTCCTATATTTTCCACCTTCCTTCTAACATGCCCGCTCGATCATCCTTCTACTATCTTCTCCACTACCCCACCCTTTGTTACTAGAGCTAACTCTATCACTTCACCTAAGCCCTCCACCACTTATCAACTTTCACATCCATATAACCTCCGACCTCGAGGTATCCATCCCTCTTGGACCATCTAGATTAGGTCTATCTTTCCTCCCTATTGATACCAAACCCACTTGACTGCACCCTTCTAAGATTTCGAGAGCTATCCTTCTTGCTGGGGTAGATGTGGCCTTGGGAAGATAGACCACAATTGATAGGTTCTTAGAAAAAAAACACCCTTAATAAAGATGATCCATGAAGTGGTTGTCCTTCAAATGTATAGGGTTGGCTAGCCCTACTAAAAAACTAGCCTCAAGAGACTCCTATATACAGAGCCATCTGACATAATTTTTTACAAGAAACCCTTGCGAAGGCAGAGTAGGTTTCCTAGATTTGTCACTCTATGATGCATGGTTGGTGCTTTAATGCCCTAGATGCCAATGGGTGATCTCAATGTATTGCACTCGACATTAATATTCAATCCATCAACCCCATTTCTATATGGGGGGGACCTAGATTCCTAGGAATGGATATTTTTTCCTTGGAGATGGGAAGGAAATTTTGTATAATTGATGTCTATCCACCATATCATACTAGGGTGGAGCTATGGAATCACCTCTTGCAACTATCGTTGATGAATTCTAATAACATAATTTTGGGTGGACAACTCAATTTCACTATTTGTCATGAGGAATCCTAGGGACATAATACACAGTTGGATCCCCTATTAGATTATATGGAACATCTCTTGTAACAACATCATATGATTGACATCCCCATGAAAAAAAAGAAACTGACATGGCATAATAGTAGAATTGGTGATGCTACTTTGGGTATGAGATTGGATTGCTTTCTCATCAAGGAGGACTTGCTTGGTATCCTCTCTAATTTTCATCAATGAATTCAATCTTTGGGTATCTTATATCACTCACACATCTATCTAGAACTTGATGGTACATCCCTAAAACCTAGAGCACCTTTCAAGTTCAACTTGACCTGGTTACAGGACCTCGAATATCACAAAATTGTCATCGGTTTTTGGAGAGACTACCCTCCTTCCCAAGGGTAGAACCTAGCTTAAGGATTTTTTAGAGCAACCATGTATTTAGACTAAAGGGAATCAAAGTGGGAATGTTCTATGTAATTCTTTCAATAAGTCCTCTAAATACTTCTTGGGTTCAGTGAGCTAATATTAGTAGTAATTTCTCAATTCCATTTCAATGTTAACATCTCACTATAACTTCAAACCCTAATTGTCTTTTAGGGTTGAAAATAAGTTAAGATGTTGATGTTAAACCATGGATAAATCAAAGAATTGTTTTTTCTTATATCCTTCATTAACCCATCAAACTTTTAATTATTACTACCATAAGAGTTCCTCTTATCTGTTACAGTTCCCCAACTATATTTGATGTTGGGCTTTGTGGCTGATAAGTTTCCTTGTTCTACCTTTGAGGATGACATTATACTAAATCTGCTCCATTTTTCTCAATCAAATCCTTCTATGATTTAAAAATATCTTTGAATTCATCTTTATTGCGTTGTCATAGATAATATGATGTAATTTAAATTTTTCTAGAAGTCATATGTTGTGGTACATTTTCCCATTGGAACTTCCTTCCAATATTTAGCCAAATTCTATTAAACGTATGGATTATTTAGCTAAAACACTTCTAAATTAAATGGATCATTTTTTGGATTCATGTCTAATATAATTTCAAACATATTGGTCAACGATTCAAGCCCATGATTACAACAAACTTATTGGTCCTTTGATCATTAAATATTTTGAAAAAGGAAATTCATCTACTCTAGAGCTTACGTGATGAAGGACCCCTCTTCTATTTCCCTAGGTATGAGTTCCATTGGATGTTCCCAATTTAACTAAAATTAGGCTTCAATTACTAACTTCGAAAAACCACAAATCTGTATATGGTCATATCATCGTTATGACTTGAATTGGAAGTGGAATCCACCCATGGTATCCACCTAGTCTGTTATAACTCAAGAAGCCACCGAGAATACTGTAAATAACATGCCTCACTTGGTAAAATGATAGATGGTTCCTTCAAATTGTAGGGAAAATGATTTATCCATATAATAAAGAATTATATGTTTTTAATATATTGTTAGGTATTGAGCATGTGTATTTTATGTTCAATGTTTTTCCAAGAATAGTTGCATGCCATATTTATATTCTTTCTCTCCTACTCTCTCTCAATATTTATTGTTCCTAGATCATAGCCCCTACGATCTAGATAAGTGGTATGAGAACCAAGTTGATTTAACAAATGTATGTCTAGGCCATTCTTTTAAGATTCAAGTTATTATTTAGATGAAAGATTAAATTTTCTCCTTGGTGAGGGTTAAGCCTTTTATTTCTTCAAATCATTAACCATATGGATTTGGTGAAATCACTAGCAAGGTCCAAAGGGATTGTGACTACTAAATCCCTTAAGAAATAATTAGTAAGAAGGAAAGGATCAAACCCTATGGTTGTGGTAGCCATTAAAAGGGTTGTAGGAAGCTCAAAAATGAAGTATCATAATGATGACATGCCTCAAAACAGAGATGTGGTGGAGGAATTATAGATTTGAAATGACATTAGTGTTTATGTGCCCTTGAATAATGGAAAGAACATGTTGCATAAGTTTTTTTGCAAGAAAAATAAACTAATCCAGGTTTGACTCTGGTGAAGGCATGGCCTCATGGACAAGCTACAAATCTGCATCTTTCCCAATGATAGTTCTCACAAGAAGCAATGGTACATTCTCAAATACCTCAATAATCCTCATTATGTTGTTTTTTTTGTTGATTCCACCCTGGAATACTACCTCAACCTCCAAGAATGAAGATATTTTTGCCACGCATAAATTAAGGAAGAATACATTGCATATGCTTGGGAGGAGAAGATGTACAAATAATCTCGTAGTTTCTTATTTTTTCTCATCACTCCCCACACCCCAGACTGCAAGGTTGAACATTATAATGATGTGGAGGATACCATCAACACGACCTACACTTGGCTCGCTATTTTTCAAGCCTCTAGAGTGCTCATGGTTCTCCTCAATATTCAAACTGACCCTTTTCTTGCCAAGATACCTGGCAAAAGGGTGACCACTATGCTAAGCATACGGTCCCTCTCTGACCTCTCAAGAATAGAAAATCCAAGGCTTTATAGCTTTGAAGGTTATAATGACATCCACATGAGTGACGACATAGTCTCCATGAATATCATAGGAAATCCTCTGAATGACTTCATTATATTTTATCTCATACCATCCATGATTTTAGCCACCACTCATATGTTTCAAGAAGTTCAAAAAATTTCATAAAAATGAATGTTCACAAAAGAAAAAACGATGGCCATAGTGCATGGTGAGTTTCTACTTCATAATAGGGGTAACGAAGGCTATGGATGTCACATGGTAGTATTCGAAAACATGATCCAAGCCTCCAGTTCATGTTTATATTCTCGCAATGATGCCTTTCTCACTACCTATGCATGATATCCTAGAGTGAAGAGCCTCTTCTTTCTTCAGATTGTAACGAGTACATGTTGAATATTTCAGATCAACTTTCAAATCACATCCAAAATGAGTGGAAGATTTCGGATCTCCTGCCACAACACTAAGAATTCCATTGGAATATTTTTGATGTTTACAAATCCCGCACCTATGTAAGATTTCAGAGGTTTTCCATTGCCAAATATTTTCCAATCGAATACTTATGATATCAACCCTTCTAAATGGATTATCTTTTTCATAGCCCATTGCAATGGAAGATTATCATTTTTGGCCCCCTCCAACAAAATAATTTTGTCACTCACACTAGTTGGGTCAAAAATTTTGATGACATACACAACAAGATGAAGACATTTTGCATTATAACCTTCTAGGCGAAACTTCCATCATAGACCCATGTCAATGAAGCTTTTCCCATCTAGGGCTTGTCCATATACTACTGGTATCAGATTTGGCCCACAAGTGTCATGGGATATTAATATCTCTGGACCATCTTTTATCATAGTTGTGGGTCACCTACAAACCCATGTTTATGGATCAACCACAAAACACCCTTGTCATTGATGTTCATTTTCTACGCCAGACACTACCAATATCAAATTTGGCCCATAAGAATTATAGGATACTATATCCTTTGACTTTTGCTCACATTGATTATGGGTCAAGCACACAAAACCCTCCTATTAGTTGGCTCAATTCAACAAAATCCTCTCATGAGGGAACTTGACACAATGGGAACCATTTCCTCCTAACGGAAGAATCTTGATCCGAAATGGAAAGTAGTATCCACACATGGTATTTACCCATGGTATTGTAACTGAAGAAGGAACCTAGAATACCATAAATGATGGGCCTGACCTTGTAAAAGGACAAAGACCTCCAAAATGTGGGATAAATGATTTCTCCATTTAATAAAGAATTATTTTCTTTTCATATATGTTAGGTATTCACTATGTGTATTTTCTATTTAAAGTTTTTATAAGAATTGTTTCAGAGGATATTTGTATGCTCTCTCTTCTTCTCTCTGTCAACATTTATGGTTCCTAAATTTTAGACGTCGAGATCCGTATCAAACTCCCCTATTTTCATCCAAGGATTCAATAATAAATATTGTCCCACAAATGGGTAACGATGTCCTACAATATAAGGGATGAGTTGAATATTGTGAAGAAAGAGAAACATATATTCCTTATTAAATTGGGTCAATAGACAATGGAAATGAAGCCCATTTATGCCAAGCATATTAGTTGATACTTTATTGTGGCCATTCTTTGAGTGGAAAAGATGTTTGAAAGAATAATATTATGCGGGATGTATAATAAATTAATTCCCCTTGATGCCTCATGTACATCTAATGTCATTGAGTTATAGTTTCTTGAACAAGTAGTATCAATTTTAGAGAGCATATTAGTTGAGCACTTTGTTCCCTATAGAATAATCATAGTTGGCTTTTCTTTGAGAATTTTATTTTAAATATATATTTGTTTTTTTCAATCATTCATTTGATCATTTATGATAATTTCTTCCTTGGATATTTGAGGGGGTGGGGTGGAACATGTTTGTCATCAATGCCATTATTCTTAAATCGACTAGCATTTCTCTAAACTCTTATAGAAGTTTCTTACATCTCCTTTCTTCAAACTTTTTTTCTATTTCCTATTTTTATCAATATTTTAGGGTTTTAGTTTTAATTTCTAAAGAAATTGACTAGTGATGCTTACATGGTATTTTTTATTGCTAAAATTATCCTTTTTTTATCAAGGCATTTGTCAAAACTTGAATTTATTGATTCAATATTGAGTGAGTCTCCTTTCCATCCCATTATACTACTAAATACTACACATCAAGCTTGCCAAGCTCCATATATTCACCTTCCTATAAGTGTTTTAGGTCTATAATTTCTTAATCCATTTATATGTATTTGTAGTCTCCACTATTGTTGTTTCTTCACTTGATTATATATCATTCTTTCCCATGTTTCTTATCACTGGTGGGATTACTCCTTAGGATTATTGGTAACCTTGTTTAAGGTTTCCACCATGTTCTTAGATAACATTTCATACCAATTACATGATTTTTTCCAATGAATTCAACATCTAAGGAGGGTTTTCTACCTAATTTTTTCTTTCTTACCACATTTTCAAAACTCCTAGGTTCTTTCTCCATTTATGGTTTAGGGATAGAGGAATCTTGTTTAAGAGGAAACTCCCTAAATAGGTTCCTGTGCTAATGATATTTGTGTTGATGCCGCTTATCATGATGACAGTCCTTCTAGCAACATCCATTCGAATGAGCCTGAATTAAGAACATATATTGGTACCATCAATACTTGATCATTGTCCCATGTCTTGAAAAGTGTATTAGTTGTTTGGAAAATACAAGGATGCAAGTTTGGGGAATAGTTTTGTCTAAGGAATACATTATTTTAACTATGAATTTTCTTTCTAGTCTCCTAGGATAAACTTTTAGTTGTTCAATATTGTATACAAACTAAAAGAAGATTAAGAAAATATATCTAAAATTACAACAAAATAAAAAAAGAGCAAGGCAGAGAAAGAAGGAAAAAACAATGAAAATTGTTTCTACACTTCAAACCATACAAAGTAATATGTGCATGTTATTTTGAGAAGAAAAATCTATAAGTAAACAAACAAATCGAATAACCAAAATAAGATAAATTATCTCACTTCCCATATGATTAACAAAAAGAGATAAACACACGCGTAATTCACTATAAAATGTATTTTCAAATATTTAAAACATTTAGTATTAAAGTAGCAAAAAAATATTTAAAATGTATTTAAATTATCAATATTAAAAAAATAACACATTTTGAATAGAAATGTACATACTAGCACAATTATAAAAATTAAATGGCTAGTAAATGTTAGTAATTATCAATCCATAAGAAAAATCAAAACATTTACTTCATAATACATCTCACATTGCTAAAATTTGATATTTTATAAAATTATTATTATTATAAGCTAAACATATATTCAATAAACCATGGAAGAAGATTTTTATCCATGAAGCTTTATATCCAGTTTATTATGGAGTTTCTTAATCTATAAATAGGGTATTTTACAAGACCATGGGCTTGGGCCATGGCTTTTCAATATCACATGTCGAAAAAACCATAACTCATTTCATATGAAACTTGCTCATATGATATTTTGTTAACTAATCAATTAACTAAAATGAAAAAAAAAACGTAGCTACCTCGCACTTAAATCATAGTCTTTGATTTGTGTATACTACTAAAAAAAATATAGAATATTTAATGGTCCTACCATAAATCTAATAATAATTAATAATTACATTAACATTTTGGAATCCCTATTCTATTTTAAGAAAAAACATTTTTATCGATATAATTAAATTTGACTTCATCTTAACTTTGAGTTATCGATCACATTTGAAATGGGTGTACATATAATTTCATATAAGACACTTGCGATTTTAAAATTAAAAAATGCTTGAGTTACCGATCACATTTGAAATGGGTGAACATATAATCTTATATAAGAAACTTGGGATTTTCAAATTAAAAAATACATGTCAAACTTAAGAGTAAATATATTACTATTAAACCCTAAATAAAGACATGTTATATATATTATTAAATATTGAATCTTAAATGAAAACTTGGCATATATATTATTGAATATTAAAACTTAAATAAAGACATGGTATATATTATTGAATAGATAAAAATGGAAGAAATAGATAAATGTAACCAGCTCTCTTGACTCATTTCTAGTAATATTGAAACATTAATGGTTAATACTCACTTCTAACAACATTGAAAAATTATTGATTAATAGTAGAAAAGACGGAACAAGAAAGAGCCTGCGTTAGGTTAAATAAAGTATAACCCACTTCTAGTAACATTGAAACATTAATGGTTAATAGTAGAAAGCACGGGATGAGAGAAAATCTACGCTAAGTTAAACAAAGTATCTATTGTTACAGAACAAAACAAGTAAAATTTAATTTCGAATAGAAAAACTTACGATTTTCAATTTAAAAAAGCTTAAAAATTCTATTGGTGTTGAAGCTAAATGAAAGACAACCAATTATATTATATTTAATTGCTTGTGGCCAAAAGCAGCTGAGGACCAGAAAATCTCGGCGTAAAGTAATATTTACAGAATATCAAAGATTCTACCTTAAATTCAAATTCAAGCCTAAGCATTACAAATTTGCACCGAAGTGGATAGATGACTTGGAGGTGAAAAGAATTTCTTGAAAAACATCTCAATCATCCTTTTCGTTAAGAAAACCCAACTGTTTTGCACGAGAATTTCAAGAAAAGCATCTCACGTAGTCCTTTTTTGGATGTGAAAAGAATTTCTTAAAATATATCTCAATCATCTTTTTGAGTAAAATTTGTTTTTTTTTTAAATTTATATTTGCATTTTGAAAGTGTTTGTGGTGCTGTGACTCTATGTTGGTTCCTTTGTTTCTGTCTATATTGTCTATGTGTTGTGTTTTATGAATGCTTGATGGCGTATCAATAAAATTTAAATGAAAAGCCCAGTTGTTCCATCATTTGCAATGGTAAGGAATTTCATTGTATTTCCTGTGGTCGATGTCTATTTCTATGCTTGTTGTCGATGACTCTATGCCTTTCGTTCCTTGTAGCTCAGTGATCAGCGAGAAGGGATGCATGGACGAGAAGAATGAAAGACAAGACCATGTCGTTCGAGATCATTAATGGAGATATTTAGAGTGGAGAGAAAGGAACTAGAGAGCCATAACAGTGATATTGATATTTGTTGCAGCCATGACAGGTATGTTTCTTGTATTTACTTTATATTCATATTAATTATTTATTCTTTTAGTTTTGGCTATAGATTAAACTAAAAATTTCAATTTTCTTAACCTGTAACCAACCCTATCAATATGTGATTGCTATATCCAGCATAACCCATATCCCACATTATCATCTTCTTTGCCCATAACCTATATCCAACAAAGTACTCTTATATAACTGTAATCATTGCTTTATATAGCTGTAGTCATTGTTCGATTTGTGTGATATGGAGTAACTGTAGGACAAGACCAGTTTCATAATTAATTTTTTTATGTCTCGAAATAACAATGCCATCATTCACTGACCATGGTTTTAATGTTTAAACCACGACGGGCTTTCTTTGTCCGGGCGCACACAGTCAAGCCATCATTGTGCTTGTGCTTGTGCTTTTTGTAGGGGGAAGGAAAGAAAGAGGAGGGGTGGGGTGTGATATGAAGTAACTGTAGGACAAGACCAATTTCATAATTCATTTTTTTATGTCTCGAAATAACAATTCCATCATTCACTGACCATGGTTCTAATGTTTAAACCATGACGAGCTTTCTTTGTCCAGGCGCAC
>APFE030275270.1:4555-47427 GCA_000404065.3 Pinus taeda
AAAGCAGATGGACTATACCTTTCTGGCTGCCTTCTTTCTCGAACTGATCTTCTCACACCCGGAGTTTGTGGCTCTTCATCTTCTGATTCCTCCTTTGCTGTAGAGTTTGATTCTTTCTCGTTAAGATCAAACTCTATCTTCTCATGTTCCTTTGGTTGGACTTCATGTTTAATGACATCTTTCACCTCTCTGAATACCACATCTCGGCTATACGCAAACTTCCTTGTTACTGGGTTCCAAAGCTTATAACCCTTTAAACCATCCTTATACCCAATAAAGATGCACTTTTCAGATTTACTATCCAACTTGGTTCTTTTCTCCTCTCGAACATGTACATATGCATCATACCCAAATACCCTCATATGTGAAAGAGAGGGTTTCTTACCAGTCCATACCTCTTGTGGAGTCTTATCCTCCAATGCTGATGAAGGTGATTTGTTGACCGGGTAACATGCTGTCTCCACTGCCTCTGCCCAGAATTCTTGTCCTAACGTGGCACCACTGAACATACATCTTGCCCTTTCCATCAACGTCTTGTTCATTCTTTCTACAACTCCATTTTTCTCAGGTGTGTATGGAGTAGTCTTCTGTCGTGCTATACCACACTTCTTATAGAATTCTTCAAATTCCTTGCTGTAAAACTCTCCACTGTTATCTGACCTCAACACCTTTATCTTCTTCTCTATCTGGTTTTCTACCAGACCCTTAGATTCTTTAAACCTTTCAAAGACATCAGATTTCTTCTTAACGAAATATATCCATGTATTCCTTGAGAAGTCATGTATAAATGATACATAGTACATAGACTTACCTAGTGATGGAACCTTCGTAGGTCCAAACAAATCACTGTGCACAAGCTCTAATATCTATTTGTCCCTCTTATGACCAGAGGGGAAACTCACCCGATTCTGCTTCCCATATACACAAATTTCATAGAAATCAAAATCTAGAGAGCTATTACTCATATCTTATACCATACCTTTACCATGAAGTATTCGAAGGCCCTTCTCTCCAATATGTCCCAGCCTTTGATGCCACAACATGGTCTTCTCTCCAGAGACCACTAGATTTTCTGCTCCACTTTCAGGAACCACATAACTGTTGCACCCATCAACAACATTTCTGCCTTGCAGCTTGTATAGAGTTCCAATCCGAACTCCCCACATCCATACCAGTGCTCCCTGAACCATCTCGTAGGTATCTATCTCGAATGTTATTTTTACACCTGCATCATCCAACTTGCTTACAAAAATCAGATTTCTGGCCAACGCAGGAATATGCAGAACTCCCGGAAGTGTTCTAACCCTTCCACTTTGCAACTTCAACTTTACTTTTTCCGCGACAAATGATTCTAGCCTTCCTATAATCCCCTAAGAAGACATCACCACCATTGTATTTCTCATACTCGCAAAATCACTCTCTATGGGGAGTGAAGTGAAAGGATGCACCTGAGTCAATTAACCATGCCTCATGATCTACATGTGTAGTTTAAGAAGCCAAGTACACATCCCCACCTTCATCTGAGGTGTTCTCGCCTCTGCAGAAGGAGCATAATCAAATCCCTTTCCTTTATTACAGTCCCTTTTATAGTGCCCTTCCTTTCTGCATTTCCAACACACCACCTTTACAGGTTTTCTTGGAGATTTAGATCTCCCACTCGATGACTTATTTTTGTTTCTGTTTTGGGACTGTCCTCGTACAGACAAGGCATCACCATTTTGGCTCTCCATATTTTTCCATCTCATCTCCTTCGTCAACAAAGATGAGACTATCTCATCAATTTGCAAGGCAGTTGCATTGCTACTTATTGCAATAACCATACTATCCCACGAATCAGGTAGAGAACACAAAAAACTAATGCACTTATCTTCATCTGAAATTTTAATATCAACAGATAATAACTGACTTACCACAGTATTAAATGCGTTTAGATGCTCTGTCACCAAGTCTCCATCTTTCATCCTCAGGTTATACAAATTTTTCTGTAGGAACAGTTTATTCACCAGAGACTTAGATTGGTACAAAGTCCCTAACTTGTCCCACAAAGCCTTCGCCGTAGCTTCCCCTAATACATTCAGAAATACTGAATCTAAGACACACAATCATATTTTGCTCTTTGCCTTCCGATCCAACTTCTTCTATGCTTCATTGGACACTCCTGTTGGTTTGGTACCTGGATCTACCATAATCCATTGATCTTTATCCCCCCAATAGATCCTCCATCTTGAGTTTCCATAACTCAAAACTCTGACCATTAAATTTCTAGATCTCTATCTTTCCACTGCTCGCCATCTTCTTTCACCACCAGAGTTGATCTCGTAGATCTACCACTGAACAGGGTCTACCATGGGCCCGAGTGAAACCCCTCAGCGACAAAGGCATCCCCTTGAAGCCAAAACAACTCTGATACCAAATGTAGGGTTTAACCCCATACAGAAATAACTTGCATACGAATTCTAAAACACAGAAAATAAACAATGCGAGAGCATAACACATAAAACACATATACACAAAAATTTTCCCCTAGATCCTACAACCGGGACTACCAACTTGATTTTTCATTATGTTCCTTTCAATGTTACAATACATATTTATACATGCTGAAGCATCCAATACCATGGACCGTAAACCATCGCGTCCAAAACCATGTGTGAAAATCATGCACAAAACCACAGGTAGGTCTGCCCAACCTAATATAGGGTCCATTTTTTTTTTTCTAAACGCCCCCTACTGCGCAATCGGCGCAACAAAGGGGGGGGGGGGTGTCCGTCCCCCCTCTAACCCCCCGGTTCACTACGTGGGCTAGTCGTGGAAAGAATATAACACAACCCAACACTTGGCACCAATCCAATGAGAGTGATGAGGCTCAACCATATATTGGCTCAACATTTTAACTGCAAAACATATATCCAGATGGGAGTTCACCAAGAACATCAGTGCTCCTATGAGTTGACGATACTCAGAAGCATTTCGCAATTCGGGTCCAACAACACTACCACATAACTTCTTGAAGTTAAGCTCCATCGGGGTAGTCACAGGTGTAGGAATTTACAGGGTAAGTTTCTCAGATAGAACACCAAAGGACACTGCTCACAAACAGATCACAAATCAAATACACCAGTATTCTTGACATGGTTAAAACCCTCAAAGAGGGAAACATTCCATGGCCTACGCCAACGCGGCCACTTCAGGCAATTTATTAATAAAATAAATAAAATTTACATAAGCTTCTCTCATGAACGGTTAACTTACAAATGACCCTCCATGCTCTTTAAATAGAGATCATGGACCAATTAGGTGTTAAGCCACGGATCAAGTGTCGGTAATATCGAGGAGAGAACGAACTTTCGGATCACTTCATGTCTAGAACATATTGTGATTGTCAGATTGTAAGTTACAAAAGTACATAGTAAAGAAACACACTTTACCTAACTCTACACTAGAACAAGTTATACTTAACTATTTCCTATGTGTCGGAATATCCTAACATACCCCCTTAAGAACAACTTGGGATAGGATTGAAGGATGTACAAATATGACACAATAGGAGAAGGAATGAGGCACTAGAGCCTATACCCCCTTAGTGACAACTTCTTGAACTCCAACGATAAATCGAAGTTTAATAAACTTCGCCTTTGTGAGAGCCTTTGTAAAGATGTCTGCAACTTGATCATCTGTTGAACAATATTGCATTTCAAGAACATGGTCTTGAATGAGCTTTCCGATGAAGTGCATGTGCAGTTCAATGTGTTTGCTGCGCTGATGTTGGACTGGATCTTTGCATAGTTGAATGGCACTTTGATTATCACACCAAAGTGTAGTCGGATGTTGCTGCTGAAAGCCAAACTCTAACAACATCTGACGAAGCCACAGGGCTTCTTTACTAGCTTCTATGACACCATGATACTCTACTTATATTGAAGAAATAGAAATGGCACTTTGTTTCTTGCAAGCCCATGTAATAGGTCCTGAACCAAGAGTGAACACATAACCTGCAGTAGACTTTCGATCATCAAGGTCACTAGCCCAATCAGAATCAGTGAAACCAATCAATAGAGGAGACACTTCTGCACTATAATGAATCCAAAACTGAACTGTACCTCAAACATAATAGAGTATTCTTTTAGTTTTTTTCTAATGACTTTCATGTGGGTTTTGCATAAATCGAGCAACAAGGCAAACAACAAAGGAAAGGTCAGGATGAGTATGGGTCAGATACAAAAGTTTTCCTACAAGTTGACAGTATAAGGTAGCATCAACTTCAGGGGAAGTACAAGTGACTGAAAGTTTGGCTCCAGAATAAAGGGAGAAGGGGATGGCTTACAGACTTCCATGTGAAAATGGCATAGAAGATCACGGGCACACTTGGACTAGGAAAGGGACCTTGGAGTGCAAGACTTGAAGACCGAGAAAATAATGCAAGTGTCCTAAGTCTGTCATTTCAAACTTATTTTTAAGGCTAGACTTCACATGGTTTATAAGGTTGGGATCACTACCAGTAAGGATAAGATCATCAACATAAAGAACAAGAATGATAAGAGACTTGCCCATTTTCTTGGTGTAGATAGTATTGTCAGAATGACACCTAGAAAAGCCATTTTCTAAAAGAAAGCTATCCATTTTGGCATACCAAGCCTGAGGGGTTTGCTTGAGACCATAAAAGGATTTCTTAAGTCGAGATACAAGGCTGGAGTCTGTTTGTATAAAGCCAGTAGGTTGCTCCATATAGATTTCTTCATGCAAGTCCCCATGCAAGAAGGCATATTTAACATCCATCTGATGGACTTCCCATTTGAAAGAGGCAATAAGGGAAAGAACAAGGCGGATAGAGTTCATTTTTTCAACAGGGGAGAAGGTTTCGGTATAGTAAATGCCTTCAACTTGTGAAAAACCCTTAGCAACAAGATGAGAATTATGTTTATCAACTTTTCCATATGCTCCATACTTAGTTCTGTAAACCCATTTGCATCTAAAAAGTTTTCGTCCCTTTGGAAGAGGAACAAGATCCCATGTATCATTTTCCAATAATGAACGATATTATTCATTCATAGCCGCATCCCAATCTATATGGCCTAAAGTTTTTGCAAAGGTGTCAGCATCATAATTCTCTGAAGCTTGAGCTAGTAAAGAAGAGGCTCTATCGAACTGAGAACATGTATGTTGTTGATCTATAGGATCACCGGAAAGAGCACCTACTGCATCCTGACCCATTTTGGAAGCTGAGGAGCTGAAGGAGGATCCTGAGAATGTGGGGGAGGATTGTCATCCTCACTATCATCATCTGAAGAAGAAATATTTTCAGAAGTAGAAGGGATAGAGAGAGGTGGTACATCCGCCGAACTAGGCTCATAGGCCGATATATTTTCAACAAACTTTACATCTCTTCTAATGATAACATTTTTGGACTTAAGTGGAATAAGTCTATATCCTTTGACATCTTCATAATATCCAACATAAATACATTTTCCACTCTTAGGTTCTAAAGCTTTATGTTTCTCATCTGGAATGTGGGCCCATGCTTCACTTCCAAAAACGCAAAAATGACTTACATCTGGTTTAATTGAGCTCCATGCTTCTTCTGGAGTGATATCCTTTAAAACCTCAGTAGGAGTGCGATTTATATGTAATTTGCACAGTTAATTGCTTCTACCCAAAAATTAAGACTAAGTCCTTTAGATTGAAGCATACAATTAGCCATTTCCTTTAAGCTGCAATTCTTCCTTTCAGCTACACCATTTTTTTGTGGAGTATATGGAACAATATGTTGCATTTGAATTCCATTCTCACTGCAAAAGTTGATGAATTTGTTGTTAACATATCCTCCGCCATTATCAGATCTTAGCTTAAGAATTTGATGTCCAGATTGTTTTTCAACAAAGGCCTTAAAGGCCAAGAACATGTTAAAAACTTCACTCTTGAGTTTTAAGAAGTATACCCAAGTGCGTCTGGAGAAATCATCAATGAAAGTTAAGAAATACTTGTAGCCAAAGAAGGAAACAACTGGAAGTGGACCACATAATCACTATGCACAAGATGTAAAGGGGCTGAGGCGTGCCAAGAGGCACATTTTCCAAAACTTTCCTGATGATGTTTTCTGAGTACACATCCAGATTAAACACCGTCTTTGCAAGATACCATTGGAAGACCTGTCACCATATTTTCTTTACATAGATTCTGAAGGGAGTGATAGTTTAAGTGACCAAATCGCTCATGCCAAAGTTTGCTCACTTCATCATTATGAGCAACAAATACTGAGTGAAGATTTGATGACCCAAAGTTGTGAAACTTATACAACTTGTGGAATCATCAGCAATACCAGTAGCTAGAATCTGTTTAGGATCTCTTAGATCCTTGATTACAACATCATGAGGTGAAAATTCAACAATTTTACCTTCACCTGAATGAGTTATCTGATATACAGATAGACGGTTGCTGGATAAGGTTGGAACACATAATACATCATTAAACTGACCATTGTCTAGATGAACAGTTCCAGTCCCTACAACATTAAGAGATCTATCATCACCAACATATATTTTTTGGTGTTACAATCATGTATAGAAGAAAACATGGCTTTGTTTTTGGCCATGTGATAAGAGGCTCCAGAATCAATGAGCCACTCATGAGAATGAGAAGAAGAAGATACATTTAATGCATAACCAGACTGAGATGATTGACAACGACATGCAGAAAGTGCCATTCCTGAAGATGAAGTTGAAGTTGAAGTAGAAGAATGCTCCACATGGATTTTATGTTTCTTCATTGCGGCTTCCAAGGCTTCCATCTTTTTAAAGCATTTAGATTCTAAGTGGCCATCTCGATTACAAAAGTGGCAATGTCTATCAATTTTCTTCCCTTTGTTTTTATTTGCCTTATCATTTTGTTGAAATGATTTTTCATTTTGAGGCTGAAATTACTAGGACCCTTGTTTGGTTTAGGACCATTCTTTTTAGGATACTGCTTCTGAGGATTCTTTGAATTTGGTTGCTGCTGGGCGGCTAAGGCTTTCTTAGAAGAGTTTCCAAGATTAAGAAGACCAAGATATAAGAGCTTTTCTTGTTCTCTTATTAAAGAATCACAAAAGGCATCAAAAGAGGGGGACTTGTAGTTTTGTCCTTGAGAAATAGAGACTTCTCTAGTAGAATGGAAGGTGGAAACAAACACAGAGTATGCTGGTCCCAACTTAGTAAGAAAAGAATAGATAAGGCTACCATCTTCTTTGTTAACCTTAACACCTTCCAAGAGAAGTATACGCGTCTTGAACTTGGACAAAAAATATTCAATGGAAGAAAAATTATTGGGGTCCAATGTAAACATCTCATTTTCGAGTTGATGGGTTCTAATTTCATTTTTAATTCCAAAAACTTTAGTGAGCTGTTTCATTGCTTCATTAGGAGTATCAAGTTCTACGATATGGAATCTAAGGTCTGGAGAAATAGACATCCCTATCAACCCATGTGCTTGATCTTGCCTATTTTCCCATTTGGCTACCTTATCTTCATCTTGAGGTTTGGTTTCTTGGTCTGAGGCTATTCTGTAAAGACCTTTACTTCTAAGTAAATCCACAAAGTAGGACCACCATTGGAAGTAGTTGGTGCTGTCAAGAATAAATTGGCATGGAATTTCCATTTTAATAAAAAATGAAGTTGTAGATGCTGAAACTAAGTATTCCAATGGAAAGATCTAGAAAAATTAGGCTGATTAAAAAAAAACGGCTCTGAAAACGGCTTCCGGATGAAGAAGTTATGGCTTTTTGAAGAAAAGTTGTTGAAGATGCCGATGAAGTGCGTGAATGTGCATAAATGAATGATAATGTTATATTTAAAAAAAATTCCCCTCCCTCTCCTCCTCCCCATTCCAAACATAAATCTAATTAGCTCACTTTTATTTTTTTTATTTGATTTGATTTATTTATTTTTTTATGTGACTCACTTTTATAAATAAGTGAAAGCTACTTTTACAATGGTACTTTAGGAGCTACCCACTAAATTGTAACTTAAAAAAAGAGACTTTAGAATTATAATTGACTCACTTTTTATAATGGGTGAGAACACTTTTACATAAAGTAACTTTAAAACATAAACTACATGTGCTTTTTGAAAAAGTGACTCAACAAAGAGAAAGACTTGAACCCAAGACCTCTATTTTCATAAAGTAACTTTAAACCAAGTGAGCTAGTTTAAAAGGTTAGTAATTTTTGGAAGAGGAAGGGTTTTGTTTTTTTAGTCACTAAAGCTTTGGGGTGCGTGCTTACTTGAGAAAGCTCTTTTTTGCCTACAAAAACAAAAACCACAAAACCCAACACGAACATACAAAAAAAACAAACCTTATGGTTTGAAGTTATCTTTCCCGGAAACTAAAACTTTCCCTCAATATTTCTGATTTTCCGAGATCACACTAAGGTGCAACGAAAAAGAGCATACGCATGAGAAAAATCATTCCTTTCTATTTTTGATTTGCCAGATCGCACAAATTCATGGGGCAAAGAGCATACGCAGAAATGCAAGGTATAGATTCGGTAATAAAAAACAAAGAGATAAATAAACCGAAATAAACAGAGAGAAAATAACTAAAAACTGCAAATAAACACTATATACCTGCAGATCTGAAAGATGACGTAGCTAGGGCTACCAAAAACCTTTTCGCGTGAAACAAATGGGGTTCCTCACTGGAATAGATGCTCGTAACACAATAAAGCAGTCCTCTTGATCTGAAAGTAGTAAAAAATAATAGATCTAGGAAATGACAGTCGGATGCAGTTCTATTGGCTTCAGATTTGGATCACCAACGGATGCGGTCCTCAAATAACTTTGATACCATGTAGGAATTTACAGGGTAAGTTTCTTAGATAGAACACCAAAGGACACTGCTCACAAATAGATCACAGATCAATACACCAGTATTCTTGACATGGTTAAAGCCCTCAAAGAGGGAAACAGTCCATGCCCTGAGCCAATGCGGCCACTTCAAGCAATTTATTAATGAAAGAAAGAAGATTTACATAAGCTTCTCTCATGAACGGTTAACCTACAAATGACCCTCCATGCTCTTTAAATAGAGATCATGGACCAATCGGGTGTTAAGCCACAGATCAAGCATCGGTAATACCGAGAAGAGAATGAACTATCAGATCACTTCATGTTTGGAACATATCGTGACTATCGGATTGTAAGTTACAAAAGTACATAGTAAAGAAACACAATTTACCTAACTCTACACTAGACCAAGTTATACTTAACTATTTCCTATGTGTCGGAATATCCTAACATCCCCCCTTAAGAACAACTTGGGATAGGATTGAAGGATGTACAAATATGACACAATAGGAGAAGGAAGGAGGCACTAGAGCTTAAGCTTGTAGTGCACCATCCCAAATCTTTCCAATATCTTCATAACATTTTTTCCTTGAGATAGGAAAATTTGTCTTGGCCTTTGCCAGAACTCCAAGCGTAGGAAGTAGTGCATCAGTCCTAGGTACTTCATCTTAAATTCGGAATTTAAATCCCTCTTACATTTGTGAATGAGAGGGTCTGCCCTTGTCAGAAAGAGGCCATCCATATAAATTACCAGTATGAGAGGTTTATCATCCTCAACCTTAAAGTAAAGGTTTGGATTGGCTTCACTCCTAGTGAATCTTAGCTTTATCTATCAATCCTCTCATATCAAGCTCGCGGTGCTTGCTTTAAACCATAGAGATTTTTGTTCAACCTGCATACATGATATTTCTGGTCATGAACCTCAAATCCCTCGGGTTGTTCCACATAGTATTTGAAGTGACAGAACTAGGTGTTTACTTCATTCTTCCAAGAGCTTATGAGCATCATACCAGATATGTCAGAGTGTAGAAACCACAATATATATGCAATCTTTCTATTACTTGAGGGGAATGGTCCCCTTGTAAGTTTTCCTTCGACACACACAACCTCATGCTCTACTTTGAACTCGGGCATCCATGTCACCATATGTCTCACATTGGGTAGGGACTTATAATGAACATGGGAAAACCTCCACTGCCATATTTCAGATTGTAGAGATGTGTCACAAGACATGGCCCCCAATGGAATTCCTCCAAACTGATACAAAGTGCCAACCCCAAACCCAAGAGTAAAAAAATCTTTAAAATTCCTTTTCCACATGCGTACCTTTCTATTGATGAATGTCCCTTTGTATCCTTTTTCTTCCATTGCCGAAATCGACACCAGGTTCTTCTTAAGATCAGGTACATAAATAACTTCTTGTATATGAATCGTGTTACTCTGCTTCAATTGAAGAGTAAAATTCCATACACCCTTTACGGGATAGGTGGCATTATCTCTAAGAATAATCTCCAAGTTTGTTTCCTTCTCTATCAGATTAGAGAGAGCTTCCTTGTATTCGATGAAGTGCCTTGAAGCAGCACTATCAATAATCCAATTCTAGTAAGTGTCCGGAGGTGAGGTAGTGGAGAGGATCGATATAAGATAATACTCCTTTTGCTTATTGTTAGCAACGTTTGATTCTTCATACTTGGAGTTCCTTTCTTTCTTGGAGGGTCAACCATTTCCTTGATGTCTTGCATTCCTTTTCCCTTTGGCATTGTACTGTCATTCCTTAAATCATTGTTGTTGAAGTTTCCTCTAGAATGATTGTGATCATCATCATGTGATGTGTCCCTTTTATTTGGACACTCCCTTGCATAGTGGCCAAACTTATTGCGAGCAAAGAATCTGTCTTTCCTTCTTCCCTTAGATCTAGGCTTTCCATGGAAATGACCTTTAGTCCCTGCATTGTTTCTCCTTTTGGCATGATCGAAGAATGCAGTAGGGTTTCCTTTAGTAAAAGGAATTTCTTGCTCCACCATTCTTGTTTCTTCTTGAATTCATATCGACATCAATTCTTCAAACCATGGAATTCAATCATTATTGAGAATAGTGGTTCTAAATATATAACACTCGGGTGGGAGGCCTCCAAGGGTAGTGGAGAGGGCCGATATAAGATAATACTCCTTTTGCTTATTGTTAACAACATTTGATTCTTCATACCTAGAGTTCCTTTCTTTATTAGAGGGTCGACCATTTCCTTGATGTCTTGCATTCCTTTTCCCTTTGTCATTATACTATCATTCCTTCGATCATTGTTGTTGAAGTTTCCACTAGAATGATTGTCATCATCATCATGTGATGTGTCCCTTCTATTTGGAAACTCCCTTGCATAGTGGTCAAACTTATTGCAAGAAAATAATCTATCTTTCCTTCATCCCTTAGATCTAGGATTTCCATCGAAATGACCTTTAGTCCTTGCATTGTTTCTCCTTTTGGCATGATCGGAGAATGCAGTAGGGTTACCTTTAGTAAAAGGAATTTCTTGCTCCACCATTCTTGTTTCTTCTTGAATTCATATCGACATCAATTCTTCAAACCCTGGAATTTGATCATTATTGAGAATAGTGGTTCTAAATATATACCACTAAGGTGGGAGCCCTCCAAGGGTAGTGATAGTAAGTTCCCTGTCAGATATGATTTCTCCAATCGCAAGAATATCATTCTTGATTTTGGTGATTCTTAAGAAGTAGGATTGAATTTCCTCGTCTTTAACCTTCTTAATATACTTCAACTTATTTTTGAGAAATAAAATTTGATTGCATCACTAACCTTGAACATGCTTATCAATCCGTCGTAGATCTCCTTGGAGGTGTTCAAATAAGAGATGTAGGCCACCAGACGCTTTTTAATGGAGTCTCTGATAATCTTCTTCACTTTGACTTCAGCCTTGTTGTACTTTCTCTTTATAGCAGCTGGTGCATTTGAAGGAGGCTCAATTATTTTACCCTTCAAATAATCCAACACTTCTTATTCTTCCAATGTCAGATCAAGAGACATCTTCCATCAGTGATAGTCAGAATTTTCATGGAGCTTGTCTTCAGTCGGGAAGTGGGATGAGGAACCCATTGAGCCTTTTGTCCTTTCCAACTGCCTTCGGAGATTTATCTTTCACTCTTGCTTGGGATTTGTCTTCACCTCACCTCTGATACCATGTTAAATTTTTGGTATGTTCTATGCTTAAGAGAAATTTACTTCAATTTTCTTGTTAGCCCAATATCAATATCCAGTTTAGAAATCATATCAGTATGATAGTAAAATGCAGATAGAACATAAACATAAATCGTATAAGACCAGATGACACAAGATGTGGCACCAGCCAAGGACAAACCCCAATGTGGGGAAACCATTGATCAATTCTTCTTATATTCTTCAATAGTTCAACAAAGAGAAAGATATAGAGTACAATGATTTGAAGTCAATATTGACTTACCAAAATAGGAGATCTGACATCAAAGATCTTCACCATGAATATGATACAATGAAGTTGCAACTCTGGAACTAAGGGCTGCAGTTCTGAATATTGTTTAAGGCATACTTATCAGCCCTCCATCTTCAACTAATTTCAACATATTAAGCTTCTAGAGCTATGGTTATCCAAGGTGAGACCCTTACACCACCACATTGCTCCTTGCTGGCTAAATAACCCTCAAGGCGACACTTCTACAACCTCATGTTGCTGGCTATGGCCTGTGGTCTAGCTTAGCAAGTCTGGGCCCGATGAGGGCACAAAACACATTTTCATAACAACCCCGGAATCTACCCAGATTTTCCTTTAATTAATGCAGTTTTCCTCCAAGGGAAGGCTATCTCCTACACTATAATTCAAAGCAATCTTCTAGCCCATAACAATGGATCTGCCCTCCTTCATTATAGAGGCGTCCTACAGTCCTTAGAACATGCCTGCGACAACCTTTCTAGAGGACTGTTCCACCCTCTACGAACCCTCAAACAACTCCCTTTCTCCTTGGCCTTCTAGCAAGATACTCGGCCTCCTTTCAGTCCTTCGGTCTTCCTGAAATGGCTTCAGAATAATCCTATTTCACCCACACCGAATCACCTCCTTCACACTATGATAAGGCTCCTTCTTGCTATGGCTAGGGAATCCTCTTGCTGCATCTTAGGGCCTCCCTCTCACTACGTATTAGGGCCTCCTTTTGACTGCAACTAGGCCTCTTCTTTATTGCATCTAGATCTCTCTTTGATTGCGGCTAGGTCTCGCTTCATGATTGCGGCTAGGGATTCTTTGATATTTATTTCCACCACGTCCTCCTTGTGAGAAGAAAAACCCAAACAAGTGGAGAGAGAGATTATGAGATAATGTGCTCCTCAAATGACTTGAGGACTCCTCTATTTAAATGCAACGTTAAGGTTGAACTGGGGGTAAAATTTCTTGTTTAGCTTGCAGGCTGACCTTGACAAATTGTCAATAATAGGAATAAATCCATATCTCCATAAATACATGTCAGAATTGGATGATATTTAGATCAATCCTACACCTCTCGGAGAGAGGAATCCAAGAAAAATATCAGCTACCATAAATAAGGTGGCCCACATGGAGTTTGGCCCTAGTTTCCAATTTTAACATATAAGCTCTGAGATATTCGAGAGACAACTAGTAAAAGCACCAATTTTGATATTGTTATATCTTAGGAAGCCTTTTTACATTGGATATTGAGGAAGTATTAAGAAATCAAGAAGCCCTTTAGTTCACACGCATATTACTAGATTATACCTTTTTCTTAGCGATTATTCTCGTTTAGTGGAGAGTGTACCCAACAAATGTAGTGCCATTTAGCCAAGATACTCTACTAGATCTTATTTTAATTGTGGAGTAATGGAACCAGCTCAAGTTTTGTAATAAAGAAAATATGAAACAACACTAGTGTGCTATAGAGAGAAGCATAATTTTTAGCATGATAGAGAAATAAAAATAAATAACAAAACATCATTATAGTTTGTGGTGCTTATAGGCTAAATCTTATAGGCTAAATCACTTTTATAAAGAAGGACCAGAAGACATGCAATGCAGACAAGATAGGGTTTATTTATGTTAGAAAATTATATATTACAGAGCAATGGAACACGGAATATTGCATAAATATAAACATAGAAAACACATAAAACTAGAGAGACACAGATATGCGTGGTTCACCCAGTTTGGGCTACGTCCACCCCGAACAACCAGTCCTTCCTTTCTATTATCCAGCAAAATGAAGAGACAAAACCTACAACAAATCCGTTGTAATATCCTCTGTTTTCTCTCACAGTCTCACCTCTCTGTTTCTCGCTTGGAGAATACACATCTATTACATAGCCTCAATACAATGCCCTCATACAAAGAGAGGGGTTGCCTTCTAGGGAAAAAAACCCTAAACTAAACATAAGTTCTACCGTCAGATCATCTGCCTAATGAACAACCTATATTGACTAGAAATTACAATACTTTTACAAGGAAATTTACATCTGTATTTAGCTTAGGGGGTGTTGCCCTCGAAACACCCACCGGGGGACCACTGGCCCCCAGACCCCCCAGCCGGGGGGGGATCGGGCCCCCCGAATCCCCGTGAAGGGGACAAGTCCCCCCTCGCGTGGAGGGGTGTACAAACTTCCTGGGTTATACATCCAGCTGAAACAAAGACCTCTAAATAATCATGCTCCACACCCAATAATCTCCCACTTGGAGAATGATTGTAGCAACTCCACCACTACTTCATTTGTTGGACAATGACTCCTATTTGGACCTGGCTATTTCTCATCTTCATCGTCATCCTTGAAGACCAATTGAAACTGAGCATATTCTCAGTTTCTCCATGGTTACAAATTTTGTTAGCATATCTGCAGGATTCTGGCTAGTGTGTATCTTTTCCAGCTTCAACTCTCCATCTTCCAACACTGCTCGTATGAAATGGTACTTGAGTTATATGTGTTTAGTCCTGGAATGAAATGTTGAGTTCTTTGCAAGATGAATGGCACTTTGGCTATCACTATATAACGTGCCCATATCATGCTCCTTACCCAATTCACCCATAAACCTTTGTAACCAAATCATTTCTTTACTAGCCTCTGTAGCAGCAACACTCTGCTTCTGTTGTTGAAAGTGCAACAACACTTTGGATTTTTGAAACCCAACTGACAGCTGTTCCACCTACAGCAAATACATATCCTATAGTGCTCCTTCTATTATCTATGTCACCTGCCATATCTGCATCAACATATATCCCTGTAGAGAAATGTTTGAACCACCAAAACATAATGCTTGATTTGTGGTACCTTTCAAATATATGAGAATCCATTTCACTACCATCCAATGTTCCTTTCATGGATTGTTCATGTACCTGCTTACAACTCCCACTGCATGTGCAATATCAGGCCTTGTGCAGACCATTGCATACATTAAGCTTCCAACTGCTGATGCATATGGAACTTTAGACATATAATCCACGTCTTCTTGGGTCTTTAGGCACATTTCCTTACTAAGTTTGAAATGGCTATCAAAAGGTGTACTAACTGGTTTTGCATTGTGCATGTTAAATCTTTTCAACACCTTTTGTATGTACTCATTCTGAGACAATGTTAATTTACGATTTTTCCTGTCTCTAGTTATTCTCATACCAAGGATTTGTTTTGCAGCTCCAAATCCTTCATTGCAAATGAATTTGCCAATTTTCTTTTGAGCACATTTATTTCCTACATGTTAGACCCTACAACAAGCATGTCATCTACATACAATAACAATATAATATAGCTGCCATCATTGCTTTTTCAGATAAACACAATGTTTAGTGTGACATCTAGTATAACCTTGTTGAGACATAAACTTGTCAATTTTAGATACCACTGCCTTGGAGCCTGTTTTAAGCCATACAAGCTCTTCTTCAACCTTCACACTAGTTTCTCCTTCCCTTTTACTTCATATCCTTGTGGCTGCTGCATATATATTTCTTCCTCCAATTCCCCATGGAGAAAGGTTGTCTTTACATCTAACTGCTCAAGATGCAAATCTTCAATTTCTACTAGACTTAAAATAGTTTTGATTGAAGTTGTTTTAACAACAGGAGAAAATATTTCATCAAAATCAATACTTTTCTTCTGTGTAGACCCCTTCACCACAAGTCTAGCTTTGTACCTTTATTTTCCTCCATCTTCTTCCTTTAGCCTGTAAACCCATTTATTCTTCAATGTAGTTTTTCCTGCAGGCAACCTGACTAAATCCCAAGTCTGGTTATGCATTAAGGAGTCATCTCTTCTTCCATGGCTACCTCCCACTTCTTCCTGATTTCAACCTTCATTGCTGCTTCATAATTTTTAGGTTCACCAGAATCAGTCAACAATAAATAACATAATGAAGGAGAGTATCGTTCATGGAGTATACTTATCCTGGTAGATCTTCTAACACCACTTTCAGGTGTTTGGAGTGCCTGTTGGTGTTGTGGTGGTTTTTGATTATTAAAATTCTTATGAACCTTTACTTTTTCAGTGATCTCATCAAGAATTATGTATTCCTTGTTTTCTTTTTCCTGTTTCATTTCCTGCAACTGATTATTATACAATACCTTTTCATTGAATATTACATCTATGCTCATAATGATTTTGTGATTTTCATAATCATATAAGCGATAACCAAAATCATTAACACCATATCCAATAAAGTTACATTTCTTTGATTTTGCCTCAAGCTTTGTTCTATTTTCTTTATCAATATGGAAAAATGCTTCACGACCAAAAGGCTTTAAAAAAGAGTAATTTACCTTTTTACCTATCCATGCTTCATCTGAAACACCACCATCCAAGGAACTTGAAGGCCCTCTGTTTATTAGATAAACAACAGTATCTACAACATCTGCCCAAAACTGTAAAGGCAATCCTGCATGCAATCTCATGCACTTTGCACGCTCCATGATTGTTCTGTTCATCCTTTCTGACACACCATTTTCTTGTGGTGTTCTTGGAACTGTCTTCTCTCTGCGAATTCCATGCTCTGAACATACCTATCAAACTCTTTGCTGGAATATTCACCTCCATTTTCTGATCTGAGACACTTCAATTTCTTTCCTGTCTCAATCTCAACCGAAGATTTCCATTTCTTGAAAGTATCAAATACATCAGATTTATTCCTAATACAATAAATCCAAGTTTTTCTAGTTGCATCATCAATAAAAGTAACATAATAATGAGAGGCACCAAGAGATGATACCTAAGCAGGTCCCTATACATCTGTATGCACAAGCTCTAATTTTTTTCTCTTGTTTTCTTTCCCAACTCTGAGAAATCTGTCTCTCTTCTATTTTCCATAAATGCAATTCTCAAAGAAGTCCAAATTAACATTCTTCAAACCTGGCAACAAATTCCTTGAGTGAAGAATCTTCATCCCCTTCTCACTCATGTGTTCGAGCCTATGATGCCATAATGCTGCATCTGCTCCTTTAGAAGTTAAAGCATTAACAGAGTTAGAAATACCATTGCATATATACAGTGTACCAACCTTTTCGCCTTTTGCTATTACCAGGGCTCCTTTGGTGACCTTCCAAGCTTTATCTGTGAAAGTTGTCACACAACCTTCACCGCCTAACTGCACTGTTGAAATCAGATTTTTCTTCAGATCTGGAACATGCCTTATCTCCTTTAGTAGCCATTGGTTTCCATTCTATTGTTTTAGAATAACCTTACCCATTCCAACAATTTTACAGGGTTTATCATCACCCAAACGGACTTGTCCAAAATTTCCTTGAACATGGTCATGAAAGTATTTCTTATCAGGTGTGGCATGGAATGAGGCCCCTGAATCTACCACCTAGGAATCAGTAATATTTTCGAAAGAAAGAATCAAAGCATCTTGTAACACCTCACCTGTCACATTTGCTTCATGATTGTTTTCTTGCTATGCATCTCCTTCTTTTCCCTTCCGAGATCTACAATCTTTCTTTAGGTGTCATTTCTTTTCGTATTTCTAGCACACTATCCCCGATCTAGACTTGGATCCGCCTTTCCTTGATTTACTACGATATCCTGAGCTCTTTCCTCTTTCCATTTTTCTTCCCTTAGACTATGCACTTAAAGCATTACCCAATGTCTGACCGGAGATTTTCTGTCGCATTTCCTCGCTAAGGATAGCACCGACAACATCATCAAACTTTAAAGTATTAGATTCAGAAACAGAGTTACTAATGGCCATTACTAAACCATTCCAACTTTCTGGCAATGAGCATAAGAATAATAGAGCTCTAACTTCATCATCAAATTTTACCCCTACAGAACTTAACTGACTTGCAATAGTATTAAAATCATTTAAATGGTCTGAAATAGATCCACCTTCTAACATATTCATATTAAATAACCGTTTCATAAGAAATACCTTGTTTGAGGCCGAGGGTTTTTCATATAGTTTCTCCAACGCCTTAATCAAACCCTATATCATTGTTTCCTTTGAAATGTTGAAAGCGACCGACACTGCGAGTTACAACCGTACTTTTCTGAGTGTCTTTCTATCGAGAAGGTTCCATTCCTCATCTATCATACCTGTTGGCATCTTTGTTTTTCCGCCCAATGGTAGGTACAGATCTTTCTGATACAGATAATCTTCCATCTACATCTTCCACAATGAGAAGTTTTGGTTGTTAAACTTCTCGACCCTAAACTTACCATCTTCCACCATTTCTCCCACTTGAACCAGGAACCCTTCTTTCCTGTGAGTTTATCAGCCAAATAGACCTTCGGCTTTGATACTAGCGGTTAGAAAATTATATATTACAGAGCAATGGAACACATAAAATATTGCAGAAATATAAAAACAGAAAATGCATAAAACAAGAGAGACACAAATATAAGTGGTTCACCCAGTTTGGGCTATGTCCACCCCGAAGAGCGAGTCCTTCCTTTCTATTATCCAGCAAAATGAAGAGACACAACCTATAGCAGATCCGTTGTAATATCCTCTGTTTTCTCTCACAGCCTCACCTCTTTATTTCTTGTTCAGAGAATACACATCTATTACACAGACTCAAATACAATGCCCTCATACAAAGAGAGGGGTTGCCTTCTAGGGAAAAAAACCCCTAAAATAAACATAAGTTCTACCGTCAGATCATCCGCTTAGTGAACGGCCCAGATTGACTAGAAATTACTATACTTTTACAAGGCAATTTTACATCTATTTTTAGCTTTGGGGGCGCTGCCCCCGAAACCCCCGTCGGGGGACCACTGGCCCCTAACCCCCAAACTGGGGGGGATCGACCCCACCCGCACCTCCCCACATGGAGGGGTGTACAAACTTCCTAGGGTATACATTCCGCTGAAACAAAGACCTCTGAACAATCATGCTCCACACCCAACACTCTGGAGCCAGAGTTATTGCTTTTGTTCAAAACAGCCTAATATTTCATCCTCACTAAACAACCAGAGGAAAATCTGAAACCCAGGGAAAATTGTTCTTGCCTTCTCTCCCCGCAACGGTGCCAATTAATGTTGTCCCTTAAGAAACCAATTTCCTGGCTGTGTAGAAATTATGCTTAATACATTAATGTTTATAATTATTGTCACTTAATTGTATGTTATATTCTCAAATGAAGGACCTGAAAGACTTGGTTTTTAACCCTTAATACTTAGGTGACATGAAAATCTCATAATTTCATTTGGTTGCTGAATATAAATGATGAATGAAGAAAGCTTGAAGAAGTGAGAGACAATGTGTTGTTTTACACAGAATCTACTATCTGTGACACTTGGAGAAGTTAAAGATACTATGTTGTCTTACACAGAAACTACTATCTGTAACTTAGAAGAATTGCAAAGGTAGGAACTTCAAGTATGGGAGTGCTCTTTTAAGGGATTTTAACTTTATTTACATAAGCAAATAAAGGCCTGCAACTTCATTACCATACTTAAAGGAAGAAAACATATGATGACACATAACAGAGAAGTCACAAAATCATACCCGACAATGTGTGGAAAACTAATGATTCTTTCATTAATCAATTGTTTTATCAAGAATATAGTGGCCTAGTCTTCAGGTTCTCCAAAATTCAAACCCTTTCTCTATAAATTTTTCTCTTTTTATACATTATGAGACAATTGGTAATTGCCAAAACTATCAAACTACTTAACTATCTACTAGCTGTCTAAAGAAAAGATCACTACAAAATATTACATTAGAGGGTAAAATACATCTCGTTCTCAAGAAAACAAAATAACAAGAAGTAACATAATTTAGAATGGTTGTTCGATGTTCAAATCTGTGACTTGGCTACTAATGAAGTTTCTCTGTAGATGTTTTGATAATGGTTAAATTGTTTTAACACAACAAACTGCATTTTGACAAAACTCTGTGCGTGGACTTGGGCCGACGTATGTATCGAGAGTGTTTCGATTGGAAAAAACACAAAGAAACCCGACCAATTACCATTTCCTTTGGAATTTTAGTCGTTCGTCTCTAACTTTGGTTATTTTGCTAAAACAACGAAATCGGTTGATTTACGCAAAATATGGAAAATCATGGAACTGAAAAGGATTTAGACTCTGGTTCATAAACTTATCATGTCCACCTGAGTTGTATGCAATCATTGTCCAATCACCCAGTCAATGGACAGTCCGATCCTTCGGAATTCAGCGAAACTTTAAGCCTGTTGAACAAAACCTTATCGCGTCTGTTTTTTCAACAACCCTTTGACTCCCAAACAGACCCGATAAGAAATAAAACTGCCAGTTAACGATTTATCAGGTCCAATTTTGAAAATAAAACCAAATTTCTTTTCGATGTGATATCCATCAAATCTCGTCCCTTTCGATGGACAGCTACGATTGATCCAGACTTCAACAGATTAAACTACATTTCATACACCATCGCATCCAAGTTCTCAAATAAACTTCATTCTAGTTACCCATGCGATTGCCATCGGATTTTTTACCTTTCAAGTGAACGACTAAGATCTTCTCACGGGTTTCTCACATTCAAAAGTTGTCAATAAAATAAAATAATCTATTTCTTTCAAATTTCCGTTTTTCCCCTTATTTCGCTACAACATAATATTTGATTTTTTTCATTTTTGTAATAAAACGGAAAATAAAATTAAAAGGACAATGGATGCTACAACATCGCGGATGATAAGTTCTGGGTACTACAACAAGCACCATCAGTGAAGCCAACGTGAGGAGTCACAAGACATCTACAAAGCAAGGAAAGCATAGTAAATAGGAAAGCTATTTGAAAAATATCACACAAAACCACGTTGTATGAAAATGAATCACACACTAATGTACATAAGTAACCATGAAAGAGGACCTAGGCATAGTACTTTTTGAGGGATTCCATGCTGGGACTCGGGTAATCAATCAACACAGATGAATACTGAAGTTTTACCATTTTCATGATGAGTAAGCATCAACTCAGCCAAATAATAGAGTAGAATTCATATAAGGCTTTGCCCCCATGCCCCCTGGCGAGGGAGGGTTACGAGTCAGAGGATAATCGGTGAAAACTCGAGGAGGGTGAAAAACCCTGAATCCATGAAGGGATAAGGGTGTCCTCAGTTGAAAGATCTTGAATATGTCAGGATAGATTGACACATCAATAGACAACGAAGAAGAAGACTCTTTGAAAATGGTAGGCATGACTACCGGGAGAGGCAGGAACGAGGAGCGATGATGAGTATCGATCCATGGTGGTTCCTCGAGAAACATGATTTCCATGATACCTTCATCAGCAAAGAAGGTCTCGACTAAGGGATCAGGTAATTCCAAAGTGTCAAGCCAAGGGGATTGAGAGTACATATCGAGATAGATCTTCGATATATGAGAATCAGCGGATCCAAAGTTTGAAGCCAAAACAATTTCCATGTAATTGACTTCGGTGGGACTAAGCGGCACAATCTCACCCCAAGTATCAACAAGATATGGTGGAGGTATGACCCAGGGATCAGGTTTGACTGAGATCATGTTGACGGAGGCAACATGAGGAGGTGGGAGTGGAAAAGTTCCAAATAAAGCAGAATCTTTGAAGAGACCCGCCCCCACACTCTCATAAGGAGCACTAGAGTGCTTTACGTACGAAACATTGCCATCCGAGGAAGGAAAGGAAAGGAAAGAAAGTTGATCGACAATGACAATCTTCCTTTGATGGGGAAAATAGATCACATGAGATAAAGAGGAGGCAATGGCATGCATGGCATGAATCCAACTTCGACCAAGTAGAAGATTATAATTGAGATTGGCGTCAACAATTTCTACTTCAACTTCACCATCTTGCCTTCTCGGGCGATGGCAAGGTTAGGTAAGACACTGAAGGGTCGTGAATCATGCCCATCAAAAGCTTCCAAAGTGTTGAGAGACTGGTTCAGTGAAGGGGAACCAATAGCCTTCCAACATGTGGTTGACATGATACAGGTGGAAGCACCTTCATCGATGAAAGGGTAGTGGATGGTCTTCTCATTGATGATTATCTGAATAAGAAAGGAAATCTGATGAGGGAGTTGTGAAACATGGTTCTCTAGATCAAAACATATCAAATTGGAACTGGTGGGATCGATGCCCTAGATAGCTGACAACAAATATTGTTGCTGCGATGGGCAGCTTTAGAGTGCCTTGAGAGCCGACATGGCTGACGACACTTGAGCCAAATCCTCAACAATATTGTAGTGTTGAGTAGCTAGGGTGTTGGGATTACACGAGGATTTATATAGTACACCTCAAGATGGTGGCTGCATAGTGGAATCAGGGTTAGGGTGCTCAATTTACAGAGGACCGGAACTTGGGGTAGAAGAAGAAGGTGTAGCTTCTTTCTCTTTCCCAACTACTGTAGCTAGATTTTGATAGTCTTTTGATCGAGTAGCCACATTAATAGGCGTGCTCATCATGAACACTTGAGATCCAGAGGAAGCAAATCGGGGTTGGTCTACCATTTAGGTCTGCTGAGATGGAAACGGTTCTTTGAAGACAATAGGGGTCCCTTTGAGTAGGCAACTAACTTCAGATCGTCGAGGAGAATCCTTAGTGTAGTGATCTTCCTCACAAATGAGGTATGGATACTTAGATTTCCATTGCAAAGATTTGCTATCAGACAATTTGGGAGGACCCTATTTCGGGGCATTGGCTTTAGCTTTGCCTTTGCCTTTCTTTTTCCCTTTCGAGGATTTTTCTGCTGCGGTAGACTAGATAGCGTGGATCTCTGAGGTTTTACTAAGGCCAGGTGGATTCTGATATGAACTATTAGGGACAACATTCGAGACTGACTTCTATTTGGAAGAAGTTTTAGCAGGGGTTTGTGATACTGAACCAATAACTCCATCAATGGGAGGAACAGTTGGTGACTTTAATGCTGCAGGATCGGGTGACGGCTACAGAGCATTGGGTAATAACTCGTATAAAGTGCTAGACTGAGAATAAACTATATCCAAGTACTAGGCACGAGTGATGGCTTGCTCTTCAGTGACGTATCCACCCATAACTATATCACGAGCATTGGGGCTACGAATGATTTGGTAAAAAATTCAGTGAGCAACTGATCAAGAATCTTGAATTTTATTAGGCGACTTCTATGTCTCCATTCATGGATGTGATCAAAGGTGTGCATCGCATTATCTTGTGTAAGCGATGTGAGCATATAGGTGCTAGTTTCATAGTGAACCGACAACTAAAAATGCGTGAGGAAATCCATGGCTAAAGAGTTAAAGTCATGATAAGTACTTCAAGGTAACTCAATGTACCATTTCGCTACAGCACCCGTGAGGGTTCTTTAGAAAAGACAGAGACAAATGGAATTGTCCATGTACAAGTTTGACCAGCACCAGAGGTGATATGTCATCACATGGGCCTAAGGATCTTCTTTAGATTTTCCATCAAACTTTGGGCAATCACTTGGTATCTTGGATGGAACTAGAGGCTATTACGACGAATGAAGGATTGAATCATTTGTAAGGCACGATACATCTGGAAATTCGAGTGTAGCCAAGAAAGGTAATTGAGTGTTAAAAGACATGGGAGGTCGATAAGCAGGCCCATTGGGAGGATTCCATCCCTGCTGGTAAGGATTTTGACCCCACAGTGGGGGATTTTAGCCATATGGCATTTGAGGCTAACCCCATTGTAGGTTACCTTGACCATAGGGAGGATTTTGATCTTGAATACCTTGGAACTATCCAGGCATAGGTTGTTGATAAGCAACATACAAGTTAAAAGGTTGTTGAGCATGTTGACCTTGGACATATGGATATGGGACCTTGTCCCGGAACAATAGGATTCTGGCCCTGTAGTCCTTGGGCATAAGGCTGATACACTTGTTGCCCTTGGACATAGGGATTTTGTACCTGATGCCCTTGGCTGGTAGGATTTTGAACCTATTGAGCTAGGACATGAGGATTTTGGGCCTGCTGCTACAGGACTTGACCTTAACCCTGCCCTTACAAGGGTTGACCTTGTTGATATGTATACAAGGGTTGTTGCTGCCCTGGTTGGTTTTGACGTTGCAAGGGTTGACCTTGTGGTTTCAAAATTTGTCCCTGGGGCTACAGAATTTGGCCCTTGTTGGGCAACAGATCCCCCCATAGCATGTTTTTGGGGCTTGAAGCTCGAGGTTTTGGTCAATGTAATGTAAAGACCCCGCAAAATGTGGGCGCAGAGTGCAAGAGTCTAGGGTTGTCCACCCTAAAATAATATAACTTAATATAGAATGTGTTGGCCTACCCATGGTCCACGGACCATGGGATTGTATAAATAGATTGAGGCTCTAAGTGTAAAAGGCATTATTGGTCTGAAGTCATATATTCTTTTGGATGAGGAATTCACTCTAAGTCTGTAAGTCCAAGTCTTGGGTTGTAGTAGTAGTGAGAGGCTCTGCAGCTGTGTGCACAGAGGCCTGGTAGAGTCCGCAGCTATGTGCGCAGACCCCTGTAGCTAAGTGCGCAGGGCAGAGTTGGGATTGTATTGGGACAGAGAATTAATAAAAGACAAATTGATTTTGGAATATTTTGTGTTTATGCTTATGTTATATTTATGCATCTCTTTACAAGTTATGATTGTGCACACTTGTTATGAATGTTGAATGACTAATGAGAATATTGGGCCCACATAATTAAGTTAAGATCTATAATAAAAGCACAATAAGGAATAAGGATCTAGACAACACCTCTTCACGTTCTTTAAAAAGCTACGCGGAAGCAGTTGCACAAGTTGCAAATGACAGATGACTGTGCAGAGCAGCGCAAGCACGCAAGTTCAGTCCGCGAACTTCTGAGACTTCATCAAGACATCCCTAGGGTTTAGAAACCTGGTTCTAGAACCCTCCCATACTACCTCGGGTGAGACCTTAGTCTGTGCATCGCAAACTATTGCCGAAAGGGCTAGTAGTTTCGGGATTTGTTTGGCTAAATCACTTCTGAACCTGGGTTAGGTCCCACATAGCCAACAAATGGTTTCGTTGCTGGGACTAGGATCTACCTAAGGGATGTTTGATGTCGTGCCACTGGAACCTAACAAAGAAGGAAATTGAAGAGTGGTTGGACAAGAAGCTTCACGAGTTCGTGACATAGGAAAACAGAACTCTGCAGATATCCAAGAAGAGGTGGCTGGATCACTATGTATATACGGAAATCCACGAGATCTTCTTCACGTCCTTCCCTTTTGAACTATATGAGTGGATCGCGAGGTTAGCTCATCAACCGATAGTGTGGACTCCAAATTTAGTGCGCAGACTAGAGACATCAGAAGATAAGATCGCGCAAGCTATGGACCATTGGCTCGACTGGATAATAGGGGGATTTATCACTGAGTTCACAGTAGACAGGACCGTGAGCTATAGCAAAGCAGAGTGACGTTTTCTCAAGGGACCGTGAGGTAGATACATTAAATCCCTGAATACCTAGATTAAGATGTTGTTATGTGAAAAACGGGTGATTCTAATACATTAATGTTTGGAATGACGCAGAGCGGAGGAATATAAAAGGGTAGCGGGGAATTAGGAAATGGTGCCTTGATTTCATCTTCGCGATAGAGTGAGGAAGAGCTTGCTTGGGTCTCTCCGAAAAGTGTGGTTAGTTTGATAAGGCAACACATTCATCAGTTACCACCTCCACTTACGCCACCACCTGCTTCACCTCCATCTTCACCCACCCCACCTCCACCACCCCCATAGTTCAGCATGGCGAGCACGATTAAGCTACCCGTATTTAGAGGAGTAGGGAATGAGGATCCAAACTAGTTCTGGTTCGTGATAAGAGTAGTGTGGGAAGCACAAGGGGTCATAGATGACAACATTAAGAAGGCCACATTGGTGAGCGCGCTACAAGATCGCATGCTAACATGGTATATCAAGTACTCTAATGATCACTGAAAAGCAAGAATAACAGAGATCCAGAATGCGCTGAACAGAGAATTTAGCCGGCCAAAATCAGAGAAACAGTCAATCATTTGATTTAAAGAAATCATGATGCTTCCAGGCGAGATCCTTTGGGATCTAGATCAGAGGCTAAAGAGTACAATCCGCGAGGCTAATATGATGCTAACGGATGTGCAGCACCACGCATGGTTTGTGGCTTCTTTGACACCACACTTGAGGATGACGCTATCGCAATAGAAGCTTTCAACCCAAGCTGAAGCGTTGGAAATGGTGATGAGGTTGCATGAAACACCGATACAGGATCCGGGATTGGGATTCCAACAAATCCACACGCAACTACAAAATCTATGCTTGGAGATGTAGAGTTTGAAGTAGGATAGGGTGCCATGGCCATAGGCACACGAAGAAGTGTGGTGCATAAAATGCAAAGGCTAAGGCCATGACAAAGACCACTGTCCAGTATTTGAAAACTACTTGGCAGGAGGGGGACCAATGCCATTAAGACCAGAGGCACAAGCAGGGCCAAGTGCGGTACCTGTGCTATGGTGCGTAATCTGTCAGATAGGAGGAAAGCACATGATGGATAATTGTCACTTGTTGCAGATATATACATAGACTCTCCAACAACTGTTTTGTAATTTTTGTAGATCGGTGGGCCACGACGAGTGTACTTGTTGCATCTACGAGTTAATTATGGAGCAGACCCCAGCATATAGGATGCAGACAGAAACACGAGGCCTTGACCCAGCTGAGGATTGCACGCACTGGATTTCAGGGCCAAGGTCGAGGATGAGGAGGAATAGGACCAGGAAGGAGCCGCAGACAGTTAATCTATTACAATTACAGAGGATCAGGGCACTACACTGGAAATTTTACCAACCCAATGAGAATATCTTATTTGTATTGGGCCGAGTTTAATCATGAAATGGTAGATTTTCCTACATTGATTGTACAAATGCACAAGAAAGGGGTACTACAACCTACTCCAACTCAGAATATCCAAATGATGAGGTCTGAACCGTGCGAAGAAGACCCCAATGTGAACATGATGCTCAGAAGTGGCATGACCATAGGGGAAGATAAGGGGAAGCAGCCCGAGGAATATACATGGATTTGCAAGACTCCTACAAAGGAACTTGAGTTTGACTTGGAACGCGCAAAGGAGATGTTTATGGAAGCTAAGAAGAGATTCACGGAAGCCTCTACTTCAGGTAGTAAGGATCAACCAAAGCCAGGAATGGATCCTTCTATGCTTACTACCTTTTTAGAGACATGAATGAAGCTGCTACGCGACAATAAGGAAATTAAAGGACTACACGAGTTGATAACTAGGTATGCAGGGTTAGGGGAACTACGCGTAGTTTGGAAACTGGGAAAGCATGCATTGCACACTAAGAGGGAAATGAGATTGACGACGTAGATTGGTGAATATGAAATGGATCAGGTAATCCTAGACCTGGGTTTGGATGCGAATGTGTTACCAAAGCAAACATGGGAACGCATGGGCAAGCCCACATTGTAGTGGTCCCCTATTCAATTACAAATGGCAAACCAATGGAAGATTTTTCCCATGGGGAGGTTGCAAGGAGTAACAATTGATATCGAAGGTGTGAGCACGCAGATGGACTTTGAAGTGATATAGATTGTTGATGATAGCAATCCTTATCCCACGTTGCTAGGACTAGACTGGGCCACTGATATGAATGGAGTCGTCAACCTAAAGAAGTGTACGATGATATTCAAGAAAAAGTCCCTACGCGTAGTAGTTCCACTAGATCCAGCCGAAGGAGTGTGCTACATTGAACCTATGCTTGACGATGACAGTGACGATGAGCTAGATTGCATTTACCAGATAATGACACAAGACCAAGATCGGGTGAACCCAACTACAGATGGGAGAATCTCATGGGAACGCGACAGTTCCTGTACTTTGGATTCATATGAAGAAGTAGAACGCTGGCAAAACTAGTTGCACAAAGTGACAACGCTAAATTGCAACATGATGATTAGATCACTGTGGTGCGTGATGACAGAAGCAAGGGAACTGCCAACATATGATGGAGTAACATCAGTGGATGAATTCTTGGACAAATTTGAAAGCGCAGTAGCGAAACAACAACAGTATGATGCACTAGAATGGGCATTGTGCACAACACCTACACGATGGTGGAGTACACATCAAAATACTATTGGAAACTAGTGTGAATGTAGAAGACAAATGTGCTTACGGTTCAGTGTCGAATGAGAGCCGGGCAGCCAGGACGAAGTAGCTTGCATGCCCACCTGTGTCGATGGGTGTAGACGTGTGTTGTGTAAGAACATCCAAGACTAAGGATTGAAAATCATAACCAAACGTGGCAGTAGGAAAAGTGACAACAATCCCACGTCAGAGCATTCAAAAATCTATGCAGAATCATGAACGAAGTTCACCAGGCGAGATGAACTAACTGGGACTTGCGTGTACCAGCGGTTCGATGGGCCTATAGGACCATGAGAAAAAACCGAAGCGCGGAAGTGATCCCAACACTGATGAGAGGAGATGAAACCATAAGAGCAAAGAAGAATCCCCATACCACAGCTCCCGCAATTAGGACAGTACGCGAGGACCCAGGTAAAGGAATTATGCAGTTACAGGAAGTCATTCAGTGAGGGAACTTGAACCTTTGTGAACTTGAAGAAGCTCGGGTACAACTGAAGCAGAAAATCATGGTACAAGACACGGAAATCAAAAAATTGGAGACCAAAATTGCACAAACATGTCACGTCGACAGAAGGGCAGGACAAGATATGGGCATCCATACCACCGCATTAGAAGATTGTCACCAAGAATTTCTAGCTCTACTACCATGGTTGCAACCTCACCTTATCAAACAAAGTAACTAGGGGAGTGCACTGTATAAGGAAGAACATGAGGCATTGACAAGCACGAGGGTAACTAAGGGAGGCCCGCGGACGGGGTTGAAAGGTGAATTGAAGCCTCACACCATGGGTACAACCACCTACCTATCTGTAGGAAGCACAGTCTCAATGCTGCAAGTAGTTGAAAGAGAGTGTGAGACTATAAAAGAGTCTGTATGGGAGCTGCGTGACAAGGGGGTTGTGCACAGGATCGATATGTCACAGGGGTTGTACCTGCACATAGGAAGCCACTCTGCTACGCGGATAGGCTGGGAGGTGACCATTGGTGTCATTTTTCATGACAAGAGGTCCAATTTAAGGCAAAAAGGAGTGGGCGATGGGCAATTAAGATATGAATTAAGAGTGATGTTTGGGACGATCCGCCACCAAAAAGGAATTAATGACTCAAAAGTGGGGGAAAGGGTTGAATTCAAATTCAAAAGATGCTATAAAACCAGCAGGGATAGCCACAGGGAAACACTTAGTTGTTTGAGAATTGAGCAAGTACAGAACATTGAGCGCCACGTACTCTTACCACCCTCAACTGCAAACATGATGAAGGCTACAAGAACAAGAGTGCGATTCACGGAAGTTACCCCGGAGCCTCGTATAGTCCAGGAAGAGCTTGAAGGGGCGGCAACTGCACCAAAAGTTCCTAAGTCACCTCGTATGTCACGACCATAGAAAGATAAGCAAACAATGGGGCCAATCCGGGTATCACCATGGAACCCCTAGTTTAGTAAATTATCAATGACAGAGAAGGGCAAAGCCATCACCCTTGAAACTAAGGAGGAGGAGGAAGATTTGTAAGCTCTGGTAACCCAAATTGAAGTGCAAGATGATGAGGCAGAGACTCTCTCCCAAGTGCCTTCAGCGATAAAGTTACCCCCCTACATCCCCCCATGGAAGGGGAAAGCCAAGATACCAAAGGACCTGGAGGCCACAAAGAGTGCACTCTAGACCCCACTCCTTCCGAATGAAATAAGGTTTGAAGGTTCGTCGATGGGACAGGTACCTAATATGAAGTTCGAAGACTGGGACCTCACAGACAGCGAGAAGTTCCCACAGTTGGCCATAGAGAAATTGTTGTAGCATAAATGGTTACGCAGTGTGGAGAGGGCTGGGTTACTCCATCTACGATGGATACCTCACTACCACCATGCACCCATCACAATTTTTGTTATCTGGTAGTTGTTGTGCCTAGTACATGATGGGTATCTTTGGCTGGAGGAGCCGATTCCCATCACAACCGATCTAATTCACCAGATTTCTCGGTCGCCCATCAAAGGAAACGACCCCGTAGCCATAGCAGGAAAGAGCAGCGACTTGGCCCTCGCAGAAGCTATGAAGGCCAAATACACACTAGAGAAGAGGAAGTGAGGGTACATAATCGCAAGCATCAAGGACCAAGGGGTGCACGTAGCCACCCAGTTGCTGGTCGGAAAGCTAATGAGGAAATGTTGGGCTGATGAAGTGACAGCATTTGTAAGTGCACAGAGGGGGTCTTGTTCAACTGGGCGCAGTTCCTTTATGACGAGTTTTTGACAAACTGTAGAGAGGCCTAGGAGCAGGGTAAGATCTTCCATTATGCATGGTTGCTCTTATCCAGCCTGTTGGTTACAGGAGAGCTGCCGGAGGACAGCCAGTTTCCCATGGTTGAGGGTGACCTACCCAAAGCCGCAAGGTACACCGCGCTTTGGGCAACGAAAGATGCGACGAGGATTCATGAGATAAAGGTGTTTTGGGTGTTCGTAGAGGTGAGCATACAAACATGGATCAACCGTAGGCCGCGCTTGTCCCCTACAGTGCATAACAGCTTACAAAGCACGGTAGAGTTCAAGGCGGATATGCATAACCTGTATATCTGGGCACGCAAAGATCCCGCATGAACATGGGCGAAGCTCCCGTTCATCACAACAGATGATGTAATCTTTGCGGTAATGGCGTCCTGGCCTCTAGAGTGGCACAGCCTGAACTTGGCAGAAATGAAAAAGATCACAGCATAGCAGTGAAAGAACGAAACCAAGTTGCACATCCCGCAACTGGCAAAGAGAAAGCACCAGGAATAATATGCGGCCACGTAGCAGAAGGTGGTTGAGGCAACAACAGAAGCGCAGATGACAAAGACCACAACCACACCCACCAAAGAGACTGAGGAAGGCCAGGAAATGTCCACGGAGCACGACATACAGGGGGAGGCTGAGACAGAGAAACACAGGGAACCTACACCAAAATTGACCCAACCCAAGAGGTCACACATCCCTAAAAAGCCAGTCTCACAGAAAAGACGAAGGCAACAAAGACCTCTACCAACCCAATCCAACTCATCGAGGGAGACCTTCTTGACATTGGCGAAACAGTTCACGATGTCACTAAGGATGCTTTTGAATAATTAATGACGGAGTAGAAAACTGTGTTGGGGGCACTCAAAGTGCAGTTGTAGGCATTACAGGTGCGACCCCCAAGAATAATGGCAGCACACGTTGCAGCAGGTACATCCGAATCCAAGCTGATGTTGTGCGCCTGCACAATGAACACTTTTGTATTACCAGAAGGTGCAGTCTTAGCAACCACTGAGGGTGATAGGGCCATGGAAAGTCAAATGAAGGGCTGGGGATTGAATTTGGCCACCCTTCCCAGAGAAATCCTATACCAATTATAGGATGGGGTAACTACTAAGCTTCGCGCCAGGGAGGGACGCGCCCTCCAAGTCTTAAGTAAGCAGAAATTAAATTTAGAACAACTCAGCCTGCAACGCGACAACCTAGTTGCACAAACCCAAGGATTGGAACAGGCCGTGGAGGAGGCCTGTAGCAACATATCAGATTTGGCCGTGCCAGCGATACTACCAACAGTAGAAAAGATTCACCAACTAGCGACTAGATTCTGCAAGGCCCAAGAGGAGGCCACGAAGGTTCAGTTGGCGCTGAACCTGTAGATCACTAAGCTATGGCTGATGGCAAAGCCCTCTACACCCTCGAAAGTTAGAGAGTAGTGCAATTGTGCCATTCAATCATGATTGGAAGCAATAGAGCACACCGTACAAGACTACACGGGATTGTTGGATCAGTCCCTCTTCACTCTCACCTCACTACAGGAAGATCCAACCATATAGTGTCTAGAGACAGAAGCATGGCAGTTACAACAGGCATATGACAATATCAGGGGGACCACACAAACAACCACCCTTACTCAGAGAATTACCAAGATGAACGAGGGTCAGGCTCTAAAGGAAAAGGTGGATGTCGTGCGCTAGAAAGAAGCAGTGTTTAAAGCACGCATCCAGCCTTGGCTCAAGGAAGCATTCACGGTCACCACCACAATCGAGGGAAAGCTGGCCTAGATGTAGGGTACATATGCACTAAGGAAAGAAGGTTCCCTTCACAACGATGCATCTGATATTGTGCACAATTGATATAGCGGATAGTGGAAGAATGTGTGGTAGAGGTAAGCGAAGCGCATAAGTTGTTGGATGGACTCCATCTGAAGATCACCGCACCACCCAAGTGACTCAAGACGAGTCATGATTATTGTGTTGGGGGCCTGTTGGGTAGCAGATCCCCCCCCATAGCATGTTTTTTGGGCTTGAAGCCTGAGGTTTGGTCAATGTAATGTAAAGACCCCACAAAATGTGGGCGCGGAGTGCGAGAGTCTAAAGTTGTCCACCCTAAAATAATGTAATTTAATATAGAATTTGTTGGCCTACCCATGGTCCGCGGACCATGGGATTGTATAAATAGAGTGAGGCTCTAAGTGTAAAAGGAAGTCTTGGTCTGAAGTCATATATTCTTTTGGATGAGGAATTCGCTCTGATTCTATAAGTTCGAGTCTTAGGTTGTAGTAGTAGTGAGAGGCTCTGCAGCTGTGTGCGTAGAGGCTTGGTAGAGTCCACAGCTGTGTGCGCGGATCCCTGCAACTGAGTGTGCAGGGTGGAGTTGGGATTGTACTGGGACAAAGAATTAATAAAAGATAAGTTGATTTTGGAATATTCTATGTTTATGCTTTTGTTATATTTATGGATCTCTTTACAGTTTATGATTGCGCACACTTTTTATGAATGTTGAATGATTAATGAGAATATTGGGCCCACATAATTAAGTTAAGATCTATAATAAAAGCATAATAAGGAATAAAGCTCCATACAACACCTCTTTGCGCTCTTTACAGAGCTACACGAAAGCAGTTACACAAGTTTCCAAGGACAAATGAATGCGCAGAGCAGCGCAAGTGTGCAGGTTCAGTCTACAAACTTCCTAGACTTCATCAAGACATCCCTAGGGTGCAAAAACTTGGTTCCAGCACCCTCCCATACCACCTCAGGTGAGACCTCAGTCCGTGCACCGTGGACTATTGCTGAAAGGGCCGGCAGTTTCGAGATTTGTTTGGCTAAGTCACTTCTGAACCGAGGCCAGGCCCCACATAGCCAACAGCCCTGTGAGGACATGGGTTGAGATGTGTGCGGAGCATATTGAATCTACTGCTACGTGGCTTGCTGCAACTGTTGTAAGGATTGACCTTGCGGTTGTTGCCGGTGACCTTGCTGTGGGATAATTTTCCCTTTTTGCAAAAAACGTTTCCCTTGAGGTAACAAAGGCTACCCTTGTTGTTGTAGAGGTTGTCCTTGCTGATGCAAGGGTACTTCAACAGTGCCCAGGAAATTGCTGAACTGAATCTAGTCGTAGTCAGGCTGGGTGTACTACCCATATTAGAGGGTGTAACCTTGATTAACCATTCCTTGAGAACCATATGGAACATAAGCATTTTGGTATTGGACCGGAGCCCCAAGGGGATGCTAATACTGAACATTGGTTTATCAAAACGGACCAATGGGATTCTAAACCTATTTGTACTGGACATTTCTTGACCCAGTAGGATCAGCAGGGTTATAAATAATACCAGAAGAAGATTGGTTTATACCAAGCATGTGAGCTTGTGAGCCTCTCATAATAGTGGCACCTGACACCATATAAACATTTGGGTTCTACCCCCAATCAATGGCACAATTTGGCCACTAACTAGTGTGATAGAGGAACTGACAAAGACAATCTTTGAAACTACCAGTTGTGCCTGACGAGTAACTGGGATTGATGATACAAGAGTATTCAGAACAGTGGGTTGCACCGAGACTGAACAAATATCCTGTTGGGAAGTCATGTTCGTAATGAACGGACCTGATGTAGGCCTAATGCCTGATGCTTGGCGGCCATACAGGATTATGGTAAAGTGATGAGGCACTAGGTGTACCTGAAACCAAGTGCGCCAAAGACACATAATTGGGTGGAAAACTGGTAGGAATACCTTCTAAAAAAGCGAAACCCTCGGGAGGAAACTGTAATTACAATTCTTCCCCCTCAATAGTGTGTGGAGTAGAAACTTTGGACTCATCTGGAGATGTGACTGGAGCATCGCCTTTGGGTTCCATGTTTGAAAACAAACGACGATGAATCGTCGAACGAGTATGAGGGGACAGTTGCAAAGGAACACTCGGCTAGTCATACGGACTATAAGGACGTTTTAGCGATATCTCAACAGGGTCAAATAGAGGGTTCAGAGGGTAGATAACCAATCCAAGCTAACCGTCAATGGTTGATGAGTTCTCTGGAGTTTGAATAGGACTATTCGGAGATTCTAGGCCAAGATCAGCAGATGACCCAGTATCAAAAGTAGGCGGAGGATGAGATGACAATAGTTGAACACTAAAAACAATTGTGAGTTCAACATTTTGGTCCTCAAGTGACTCTGGTAACTCAGGAAATGACTCCTCAGACAATATTTTAGAAGGAGGAGAGGATGAGGAATTGGGTGAACCAGATGGTTCAACCATGATGACCTTTTCTTAGTCGATGGAACAAATAACTTCAAGGATTTAAAATTTTCTTTTAAGGAAACTCATGATTTGGTCTCAAAAAGACTAATATGATGTCTTGGATCATGGGCAATCAATTATTAAGATGCATAAAAGACTAATGCTCTTTCATTTTTTAAGAGTCGAGAAAGAAACAAAGATGATTCTATCACTTTCGATTGGAAATGAGCTCGAAAGGGCAAGTGTTTGAATGATCTTTTAAGTTTACTGAGTCAAAAATATCAAATGACTGCTTCAGATGATCTAGGTAAACAAGATTACTAGGCAACCATGAACTGCAGAATACCTCCTGGCAAACCAAGAAGTATGAGCAGGAAATCTCCCCAAATGTTGTGTTCGGTGTATCATGTTTGCAAGGCACTCGACTTGTCTTACTATGGATAAAAGGATTACAACCTAGTGGGGTCTCTCGTTATATACTCGATGGTATGGGGAGCACAAATCCGTACTAGCGTTGTCTAATGCCGAAATTAATGACAACTGCTAGGTTTAAAGACGTCGAACACATCTCTAGCCTAGACCTTCTAGATATGATCTTTAATGTCAAATGCGCCTTAGGTTAATTGAACTCATTTTAAAGTTGATCTTGAGTTATGTTTCAGTTTTCAGGTCTTAGCAATGCTACTCGAAAAACCTTAAATGCAACTAAATGAGACATGACCCTTTCAATTCAATGAAATGCCTACACTAGAGAGGGTAGAAACTACTCAATCAAATGAAAACAATCAAGCAACTGAAAACGAAATGATCTTTCACTACCTTACTTTTTCAAAAAATAAACTAATGAAAAATGCATTCCAATTCCTAATTTCCTGACAAGTACTTATCTATTAGTCCTTTCAAAAACAAAAAATTCTCTTCCTTTTTCAAATGTTGATGCAATTCTAGTCTTTTAAAGATGCAAGTTATCGTAACATAATGATGCAACAAGCTAGAATTTCATACTTTTACATGAAACAACGAAACAGACTTTTTGCATACAATCTTTCAGTGAAAAAGTTCTCGAGACAATAAGATCTTCAAACAGATGAAAACATGAAAAAAGAAGTTCATTCAGATCAATGAAACACCAAATTTACCAAACACAAGACCAACAATGTAATCTATCCCGGAAAAGAAACATTTAGGCAAGAAAACAAAACTTTTCAAACTTGTGCAAAAAGCGGTCAAATTTGTAAAAAGGACCAAAACGAAATGCAAAGAGTAAGCACACCTACAACCTGACTCAGTGAGTTCACAAACTGCTGAGTGGATGACTAACTAGATGCCCTAGTGTCACTTGCCACTCAATGACTCAATCAATCAAACAGAAAGATGATGAGCCAACAAGTAAATAAAACCAAATGAAAAGTAGTTTTCTAATCAGGGAGAAAATGGTCAAAAAGGCTTACGGGTTCAAAACCACAAGAGAAGAACACACTGGCCAAGATTGGGAACGAGCCCTAATCTTCACTTATAGGCATCAGTGCAATTGCCTAACTGACAACAAGTGCCAAAGGCCGATCAACATGATTGTTTCTCTGCAACTCGCACTGGTTGGCGCGACTATCAGCGAATTAAGCGTGCTGATTGAGGGAGTTAAGAAAAAAAAAAAAAATTGAAAACAGGGACCAAATTTGCTACTATGAATTTTAGACTCAAATCAGTAAGCAAGAGAATAGGAACAGAACCAAAGGGAAAATGTGAAACTAGAAAAGTTCTCACGAAATCATGAAATACAAGACAAACAAAAGGAATGGGATCCCCAATATGGTCGCCAATTTGTGGTGAAGTAAATTATAAGTGTGGACACGAACGAATTCCTCTATCTCAATAATGGGTCTAGGCACAACAGATACATTCTATGGAAGATTTCCTTAGGTTAGAATCAATCAAGAGGGCCTACCTCTTGGTCCGCTTATCTTTTTTTATGATGTCCTCACTTGCTCTTTCCGGCTATTTCTCGCTTCTTTCTTCAAGCTCCTGAAACAAGTAAACAACAATAGACAACAAACATAATAATAAACAAATTTCAATTCAACCTACTTAACAAGTCAAGAAACATTAATCCATGAATATGTAATATTACAAAACATGTAGGAAATCAATCGATAGTTGCATACATTAATATCAAAGAGAGATTACAACCATTTGTCTTGACGTTTCAAACTTCCTCTAACCAAATCAGGTTCCCACACACTTCTGCTAGCATTACATGATAGCCTCAAGCAACAATAGTTTTAAAGATCTTCCCTTTAGGCTTCACTCCAAACCAAAACACACTTATCCCTCACACAACTAGATAGATACAACTAGTAATAGCTTGCTTGTCTACTCCAAACCAAAATAGTATAAGCACACTAATATCAACACTCTAACCCTGCAACTGCAAATAACACTAGCTTGTGCTTGGGAAGAAGGGAGGTTTATATAGGAAATATGGATGGGATATGGATCCTCTTCTCATGGGATATGGACTTATCCCTTGAGGTAGTTCCGTCATTATAGGGGAAAGGAGCCCAAACTGTCATCCTCGACTCCATCCAGCGAAGCCATTTACTAGACTTCCATTACGGAACTTCTAGAGCTGGCAGCTTCGGCTCTAATTTAAAAAACTTTCCATAATAGGACCAGCGTAACTGTAACACAACTCAGTCACTCTGGTCGGTGTGAGGAGTACTGCTAATCTTTGCACATCAGCGCGGGGAAGACAAAGGCCATTAGCACTGGTCTTGTAAACTGGGCAAAATAGAAGTTTCCGGGGAAATGGGGCAAAAGGGAATTTATCTGCTCATGAAGAGGGACACAATGGGAGTCTCTTCATGAAGGCAAAGCATGTGGGGTTCACTGTAGAGGTCCTCCAAGATCAAGGAACGGGGGGTACAGGGACAGTGACAAAATGTTCTGTAACATACCTCCATTCATCTTTCTCCCACCTAGGTCAACATTCCCATTCTAGGTCCACATAGGGTTAGCCTCCATACCACCTTGGCCCTACCTTAGGTCAGGCCTAGAATGATGCCTTAGAGGTTGAAGAAATTAAGAGAAGAGTGAAAAACAAAAATGGCCATATTTAACATGAAATTGTACCACAAAAAAAAAGACGGCTAGGACAAAAATAATTAGCACGTGGGCAAAATCCGACACATGAGCTCTACCCCATCCATGGCCATCGCCCTAGTTCCAAAGGCCCTAGATGAGCCTCCTCTATCATTCAGAAACACATGATTTTTCTGATCCCTAGAGGTCAATAAACCACCCTACCACAAAAGGGGTAATCATTGTGATATTATACACATCATGTTGTTGTCCTTTGAGCCCCGAGCAATTAATTAAAGAAAAATCATAAAAGGAAAAAAGCATATAAAGAAGAGTGGAAAAATCAAGGTCAGGGCACCTCATGTACCACGACTTCTCCCTCTTATACATTATATACCCAGGTGTGGGCTTCCCCTTATCTAGCTACCCCTATGCCCAATTATGTTGCCCAAGGTTGCCCCTCTCATTCCATATTCCATCTCACCTATTTCTCACTTGTCACCCCCATTATAAGGGCATACCTTGGACATACTATCCCCTTTAAGGCTTGAGACCACCTAATAAGTTACTTGGCTAACCTCCTTTGAAGTTTGGAGACACTAGCACATGCCAAAGACCACTACGGAAGGGCATGCCATTATGAAGTGCCCACTTTGTTATCCATGGTTTGTAAGCTCCTTTACTTGATTATTCTAATGACTAATTGTACTGGAAGCATAGGAATGCATTGGATATTATGTAGGATTCAAAGTGGTTTCCATTTGGGTTTGGCTTCCCTATATGGGATCCTAACCCCCAGAGATCCACATTGGCACATGTAGGGTGTGCATAGAGAGCCATGGGTCTCCATAGTAGCAAACAACACTCCATGGATCTTCGTGGATGTTCAGAGACTACTAGTGATCCACTTTTGGGACGATGGTGACATGATTGGTACACTATGCCCAGCAAGCCCCCACAATAGCCCCACAATCTTGGTAGGTATCACAACAATGGCATCATTCATTCCACCACCTGGACCACTACAGAGGATCTACAAACATCTTTGATTCATATGGAGAGCCATGGGGTCATTGATGTGCCCTCAGACCCATTGAGGACACCACAAGTCTACTACATGGAGAACAAGGGGCCACCCCTTTTTCCATCATATTCCGAGGAATTTATTCCTCAATATGGCACTTCAGGATTTTATTTAGCCTTTGGAGGACCCTACGACATGCATACATCATTATTTGGCCCGTTGTGAGGCTTGTTTTTACATTATGAGCTAGTATGGTGGGATTGTCACAATTAGGAGTTATTATTTGCACATTATTTTATTTTATCTTTAGGGTCCCATAAGATAGTTCAAACTCATTAGGAGGCTATATATTGGTGTTAGCTACATTCATTTGCATCATCACTTGACTTGGGATCTCTCTAGTCTTGGAGAATTTTCAGACTTTTTCCTTGGAGGATTTTTTTCTGGAGATGGATGAATTTTGATATATGGATTTGGGCTTTTTCTCTTATCTTGGAGCTTTGTTATGCAAAAAAATTATTGGTTGGATATACTCTATAATGTTATAAGTGCTTTTGATTGTTGTTGTAACACCCTCCTCCCACATCCACCCAAGTAACCATGCCAAACGGGGTAAACATGATACGAGAGGCTACTATGATCAGATTTGACCTCCTGGGTAACCTTAAGGAAGTGAAATCAACGAAACATCACACACAATCATCCAACATCATCAACAAAACCCTCGGGACACAAGTCACACTGCGACAGCCTATTCCTGGGTCCCACTATTGTTCTGGAGCTCTTAGGCCATAATCACTCTCATGCTATGGACAAGAGGGTGACCAAAGACCTAAATTCGCTCTCATAGGTCTTCATGCCAACGACTGTGGGCCAAAATTTCCAGTTATGTGCCAGTGACCTCAGGAATTAAGCCACTTTTTCAGGCCTAGAGCCCAGGCCACTACCCAGAATGGAATGAAATCTTAGAGTCAAGTAAAGTATAGGGAAACAATGAAGCAAAAGCAATAAGTTCAACAAGACCTTAGCTAGGCCCCTATTAGCCATGACAGGCATTTCATAAAACATATTATCAACATGTAACCTACAGGTGTAAACAATAGAATTAAGTGTAGGGTTCTCATACTTATCTAAGAATCACCATGAACCATTGTTTCCTCGTGTATTTTGTTGCCTTATCACTTATTAGGTCATAGATACAATATTCATTCAAATATAAGTAAAACACATGCTGAGAACCAAACATATCTGCTAGCCTAAATGTACATATAACAAGCATAATTGGAACAAAAATACAATAAACATTTTAGTGATCGAAATCCATATATACACCAACACATTTACACATGAAAATCAATGGATTGAATTTCTCATTAATCAATGCAATGAACCACCCGGTGATGGGACTACCACGTTCCACCCAACCATAGATTGGTTGAGCCAAGTCTCTCTTCAACCAATCACCCCCATGTCATACTCCAAGCATGAATGTGGGTCTCATAGAACACATCAAAAACACTAATCAATGTGGATGCCACCAGAGTTCTCCACCTACACTATGAGGAATTTGAGTGTCTCCTAGTCTCTCAGGCTTTACCATGCATCTACAATTCGATCCAGGGATCACTAGGTCCTGCACTGAGACATACCCTCCAGGATTTATCGTGCATTCCATCCCGGAATCACTAGGCCCAACAGAGAGAAAATCCACCTCTTGGCTTTACCGTATATCCCGCCATTCACTGGTAAGGATTCCTAGGCCCAATGAGGCAAACAATTGGGCTTTACCATAATCCATGTTCTGGTTCATGGGTTACTAGGCCAGTGGCTTTGTGCATCCTCAGTCTGGTTCATGGACCACTACCACCATGTGTTTGTCAATCTAGAGATCCACCCCACTCAGCTTTGAATCCAATCTGGCCATCCCATACAAACTGAATGAGAGAACCCATCTCATCAAATCTATCAGGAAATGGCAAGGCTAGGCTGAAATACTATCACACCTGGAAAAACCCATGCCATGGTAGAAAAGAAACACATGAAATCCCATGCATGCCAAATATAACAAGGAAAATACACATGCAAGTCGATACCTGCAATGAATCTTGTTGTAGCTGGTTGATCCTACATTTCCCCACTTGATCTTTGCCTCCTCTTGCCTTCTTTGCCTTTCTTGCTCCAATGCCAAAGTTGTCCAAGAAAACTCTAAGTGTCCAAGAGTATGAGAGAGAGAGAGAATAATGAAAGAGCTCTAAAACTAAATTGACAAAAGGTTACCAATTGATCCTTAGAAGCCTTTTTATGATTGAGGCCTCTATTTTCTTCATTTTACATTATTTTCCTTCATTTTTCTCCTCCCTTTTCTCATAATTTCCATTATTTTAATAAATAATTGTGCCAAAAATTCCATTTTGCCTTTTCAAAGCCTTGGCCACTTCCTTTGCTAATTTCCTTAGCCATAAATAACCAAATGAACATCCCCTAGGATGTCTTGTCCAACATTCAACTTGGAATAAGTGTCTCATTCATCCGTGGTTATTTTTTTTTACTTTTATTACATGAACTTTTCACTAGGTCTGTTACAAAACCCTCCTTCTTGGGGGACACCATCCTCGGTGTTCAACCACACATATACCTCAGCAACTTGTTGAAATAAGACATACTGCTCATGGAGCTTTATAACACACCTCGATGTTGGCATTATGATACAACTTTGGCTCTATGACATAGGTGTTGTCCTTGATGGCAACTCACACAGATGACAAATCATAGTTCAGGCTCACAGAATGAATAAAGAGAGGTATATGCAGGTTCCCCATTGACCAAGCCACATGTACAGGCGGGTTTGTAGAACAAAAGGCATGTATAGCATACACATGCACTTTCATGGAAGGAAAGGCACATACATGTTGGAAAACTTAGTTTTGGTCTGTGGTATTTGGTCCATGGTATTTTGATCCATGGTATTGGTCCAAGGTATCTTGTCCAAAGTGTTGACCCTAGGTATTTGGTCCAAGGTATTGATTCTAAGTGGTTTTGGACCATGGTATTGAGTAAGGCCTAAGACTATACAAAGAGGAGAAGATCATTAGGCAAAGTCACTCATGAATTGAATATCTAATGAAGAGAAAGATCTAGAATACACGTTATCGGGTTATGGTGCACATCTAGATATGAATCAAGGATGAACCTGAGTGCTTGATGAAGGATAAGTTCTATTGATGGGTCAAGATCTTAAGGCTTGAAGAGAAGTATCTTTGTGTGGTTTTGATCTTTTATCTAAATAACTAGCGCATGTTGTAATCTGTAAATATGATGATCTGGGTATAACTGATGTCTGGAGTTGTTGTAAAGTTTAAATCATCATTTATAGAGCTGTATGCAGGTTCACTTTAGCTGAGGCGCGTATACATGCTGGTTCTGCATATAAAAACCGTGTATACATAGGTTCACCTTGAGAAAACAACGTATGTGCGTGGGTTCGACACATTGAAGTAGCGTATACCTAATCAAATATGATTTAGCTACTTCTGTTTGTTGTTGCGGTGTTCTGGGTTCTTGCTTGGGTTCTAGTTACTGTTTCTGTATTCTGGTTACAACATTATGAGAAGTGATTGATTGATTGAGTTTTGGTTGGTGCAAAGGAGATTGATTTATGCAGATATATTTGATGGATCCAGTCTAAAAATTTATGAAATGTGGTCCCTGGAAGAAAAGAGAAGGTTGTAGCCTTCTATAGGCCATCACCTACGTACTAGTAAACACATCAGCTAGTACAAGAGCTAGGGGGTTGTAGCTCCCTTCCAAGAGAAGTTGGAGAATGAGAGAAGGTTGTAGCCTTCTGCAGGTAGAAGCCTGTGTACTGGTATAAGACTGCACCAGTAC
>APFE030275270.1:47470-62470 GCA_000404065.3 Pinus taeda
TTTTCTTATTAAAAGAAGATAGAGACGATTGCAGCAGGTGGTTTTCACCCACATTGGGTTTCCACCTTATATCTTGTGTTCATGTGTGTGATTGTCTGTTCTGTTTTTACTGCACCTAGTTATTGTTATATGGTTCTGATGCATAGTTTAAAGATCAACATATGATGAATTAACTAAGTTATAAGTTTGAAGGGTATACGCTAGTTGCCTTAAATACAGTTGTGTATACACGCAATTTTGATTAACTGAAGTAGCATATATAAATATGAAATGAAATATTATTGACTTGCTAATACTGATTCACCTCCCTCCCTCCCCCTCCCCCTCTAAGTACTATTTCCAACAATTGGAATCAGAGCAGGTCCTTCAGAAGAACCTTGATCTCTTGAAGGAAGATCTATCATCATGAGTAACTACGAAAGAGAGGGATCCATTATACCACCCATCTTTGATGGGAGCAACTTCGTTTATTGGAAGGTAAGAACCACATCCTATCTTCAATCTCTTGGAATAGATTTCTGGGAAATCGTGGAAGGAGGATTTACATTTCCATCAGCAATTCCTACAGATACGACAGGTAAAAAGCAATATGAAACCAATGCCAAGCTTGTCAATACATTATTGGGGAGTCTATCAAAATCATAATTTGTCAGGGTTATGTAACTCAAAACTGCCAAATAAATATGGGACAAGATCATTCTAAGCTATGAAGGAGACAATCAGGTAAAACGTGCAAAACTACAATATCTTAGAATTCAATATGAAACTCTCAAAATGCACAATGATGAAAGTATAGCTAATTACTTCTTACTTATAGATGAGATTGTTAATTGCATGAAGAACTTGGGTGAAGAGATAAAAGAAGTTACTTTAGTTGAAAAGGTTTTAAGATCCTTGTCTACTAAGTTTGAATCAAAAGTTTTTGTCATAGAAGAAAAGTAGGATCTTCAGAGTATCACCATGACACAGTGGCACAGAATCTTAACTACTTTCGAAATGAGAAAAGGAGGTCCATCAGACATGAGAGAAGCTGCATTCAAAGCTTCAGGAAGAGAAGAACTCAATGAATTAGGACATATTTCAGAAGAAGAGGAAGAATCAAACTTTGTCAAGAACCTTCAACAGGGTTCTAGAAGATTCAGAGGTAAACTACCTTTCAAATGTTTTTCTTATGGAAGAGTCAGTCACTATGCTGCCAAATGTCCTCATAAAGATAAGCTTGATAAAGGTAAGGAATCAGAAAAATGGAATAGAAAACGAAGTGTAAGTAAGAAGAGCTACTATACGCATGAAGATAGCGATGGTTTATCAAATAGTGATGAAGATAATAATGACTATAGACTTCTAATGGCTTTTGAAGATGATGATTTCTTGGATGCTTTAGATGAAGATAATCTTTATGAAGAAATCTCTAAACTCAAAGTCTGTTTAGAAGAAAAGCATATGATTATAGATACTCTGACATTCCAAATTGTTGAAAGAGAAAAACACAATGAAAAACTAGAATGTGAAATTGTGGGTCTAAGGAAAGATATTGAGAAAACAAAAGCTCTCAATCTCAGATTTGCTAAAGGATTAAAAACTTTAGATGAAATTATAGAAGCGCAGCAGTCTCCTCTAATAAAGACAGGTCTTATATACTGAAGAAGAATCTCAAGCACAGAAGCTGTCAACCTCCACAAAAGCTATCTTGATGTAGAAAAGAGCAATGAACAGTTTGACAATTGTCAGCAAAGGCATAAAGCAGTTCACCAAGTAAATCGGGTTCAATCTACTTCAAGGATGAATAGAAGTTACAATCAACCTCGGGTAAATCATACTCAATTTGCTTCAAGAATGAATGTCAATGGAAACTACAATCACCAGGTTAGTAGATTCGATAATCGCAAGAGCTTATTTAATGGCCAATGTTTGTCATGTCATAACTTTGGACACAAAGCTGCTCAATGTGTTACCTACAAGACCATCATGATTAGAGAAGCACGAAATCAAAGGAATGTGACAGGGATCATGAAAATGACCTACAATAACTTTTTGCTTCTTGAAAATGAAATAGAATGCTTTGTCTGTAACAACTTTGGTCATGAAGATTATGAATGCAGGAGTAAATTTCAGGAAACATCTTAGAAGGAGAAAAATTAATTAAGTCCCAAAATATGGAGAAAGAAAGAACCACAAACAGAAAGATGTTGTATAGCCTTGTATGCAGAAGGACAAGAAAATTAGTGGTACATCAACATTGGATGCTCGAAACACATGATAGGTGATAAAGAAAAACTTCAGTGATACAATGCCTTAGAAAAGGAAAAGAATGTCTCATTTGGAAATGACACTCCTACTGTCATAAAAGGTAAAGGTTTTGTTCTCTTAAAAGAAAAGGTTAAGTCGAATGTTATGTATGTCGATGGTCTAAAGCATAACCTATTGAGTGTCATTCAAATGTGTGATCAAGGAAATGAAGTAGTATTTATCAAATGGATGTGTTGTTCGTGAGCTTGATATAGGAGAAATCATGATCAAAGGCATAAGAACTCCAAACAACTTATACATACTCAAGGGAGGACAACAATAATGCTATCTACGAAAAAATGATGAACACTGGCTATGGCATAGAAGATTGGGGCATATAAGCTTACCACAAATAAGGAAAGCATGCAAATTCTAGGTTGTTCGTGATTTTCCTGATATCAGCATTCCAAAAAATACAATTTGCAAATCATGTCAATTTGGTAAGAAAACCAGAGCACATTTCCCTGAGAAGGAAGGATCAGCTAGTAAGCCTCTTGAACTTGTTCATACTGATTTAAGTGGCCCATCAAGGAAAAATTCACCTCGTGGAGAAGAATACTTTATATTGTTCATTGATGATTTTTCCAGAATGTGTTGGATAGGACTTCTAAAGCATAAAGATGAAGCATTTGAAAAGTTCAAAGCCTTCAAAGCGTTGCTTGAAAATGAATCAGATCGCAAAATCAAATGCCTCATATCTGATCAAGGAGGGGGATTTACCTCGGATGAATTCTTCAACTTTTGTGAAGAACATGGAATAAAAATAGAATTCTCCACCGCAAGGACTCCTCAGCAAAATGGAGTGGTAGAAAGGATGAATAGGACCATTCAACAAATGGCTCGGGCCAGTTAGATGAGTCTGGAACTCCTGCAAACTTCTAGGGTGAAGCTGAATTTGCTGCTGTCACTATCCTCAAAAAAGCAAACGTTCGGGTAAACAACACTCAAACTCCACATGAACTTTGGTATGGTAAGACTCCTACTATAAAATACTTCAAAGTTTTTGGAAGCAAATGTTACATCAAAAGAGTTGATGAAAAACTTAGCAAGTTTGAACCTAGAGAAGATGAAGGCATTCTCCTTGGTTACTCTTCCCAAAGTAAAGGATATAAGTGTTATAATAAAAGACTTGGTAAAATTATTGAAAGTATTGATGTTATGGTTGATGAAGCAGGAAAAAATCCAAAGCAAGTAAAAACTAAAGAGTGTGAAGAAGATGGGGATTATCCTTCCACATCAAATCAGGCTAATTCTGAAGAAGAAGAAACCAATGAAGCGCCAAAAGAACAGATAACGGTAGAAGAAAAGACTCCATCCAGGTATGTTCAGAAAAATCATCCAGAGACTCAAATTTTGGAACAGAAAGAGGTAGGTGTGCAGACAAGAAGAAATATTACAGAAGCTTCAAGCTAGCTAGCATTGCTTTCCTCCATCGAACCCCAAAATGCAAATGAAGCATGCAAAGATGAATGTTGGTTCAAGGCCATGAATGAAGAACTTGAGCAAATTGAAAATAATAATACTTGGGAATTAGTTCCTAGACCTCATGATAAGAATATCATAGGAACCAAATGGATATTTAAAAACAAGATGAATGAAAATGGTTAAGTTATTAGAAACAAGGCTAGACTTGTTTGTGAAGGATATGCTCAACAAGAAGGTATGGATTTTGAAGAAACTTTTGCACCTGTTGCTAGACTTGAAGCTACAAGAATGTTCCTTGCTCTTTCTAGCTTTTAGAAATTCAAAGTATACCAAATGGATGTAAAATCTGCATTTGTTAATGGAGACTTAGAGGAAGAACTATATATTGAGCAACCAGATGGATTCATCCTTGGAAATGATTCGAAACTTGTATGCCGACTCAAAAAGGCTCTCTATGGTCTAAAAAGAGCTCTAAGGGCCTGGTATTACTGTCTTGACAAATACCTCCATCAACAAGGTTTTTCAAAAGGATAAGTTGATAGCAATCTATATACGAAGGTTGATAATGATAAATTGTTAATACTTGTAGTATATGTTGATGATATCATTTTTAGTAGCAATGAAGAAGCCATGAGTCAAAAATTTGCTTTGGTAATGTAGCAAGAATTGGAAATGTCCCTACTTGGTGAGCTCACATATTTTCTTGGCCTACAAGTTCAACAAAATAAAGATGGTATTTTTCTATCACAAACCATGTATCTCAAGCAGATATTGAAAAAATATGGCATGGAAGATTCTAAACTAGTATATACCCCCATGGTAACAAGATGCAATCTCAGCTCAAATGATGAATCAGTAGCAGTACATCAACCAACCTACAAATCCATGATTGGTAGTTTGCTTTATCTAATAGGTACCCGACCAGACATCATGCATGCAGTGGGAATAGTTGGAAGATTCTAAGAAAATCCGAAGGAATCACACCTTCAGGTTTATGGTATCCTAGGGATATAGATCTTACACTTCATGCATATACAGATGCAGATTGGGCAGGAAGCGTGGAAAAAGCACTAGTGGTGGTGCATTCTATATGGGTTCCAGATTAGTGTCTTGGTTTAGCAAGAAACAAAGTTCAATTGCATTATCTACAACTAAAGCAGAATATGTGGTTGTTGCATCTTGGTGCACACAACTCCTTTGGATGATGCAAACATTGTAAGAAATTCAGATCACATGTACTCCACCCATCTCCATTCTATGTGATAATACAAGTGCAATCAGTATTTCAAAGAATCCAGTCATGCATTCTAAGACCAAGCACATACCAATCAAATATCATTTTCTATGTGAACAAGTGCTTGAACAAAAGGTCAAATTGGAGTATGTTCCCTCCAAAGAATAGGTTGTTGATATATTTACCAAACCATTGCCCAGAGAGACATCTAAATATCTCAGACAGAAGTTGGGAGTAGTTGATGCATCATCTTGTTGTTAAAACTTATCTATTCATAGAAAAGTGTTTGTACGCAAGTTTCATGAAGCATATCCATGTACATACGCTGGTTTTTGTGGATACAGTCGTGTATATGTTGGTTTGAAGAAAAATAGTGGATGAAAGGAGTCTGATATGGGTCTGACAATGATCATTTGGCACAGGTTCAGGGGGAGCATATACTTATAATAATGCATTGTTGGCTTTATCTTAGAAGATCTTGGTACAAATTCACAGTTGTTTTTTATTCAAGTGGAACAGGTTTAGGGGGAGATCATGGTTGCTGGTCTGGATGATGATTAACAGATGTTGCTAATGGTAGTTACTAATAACTATCATAGTCTTGTTTTAAGATATTTGGTCTCTATGTCATGTATATCTTTTATTGTCAAGGTCATGAAACAACCGATTTTGTTTCCCCACTATGCATGGGATGGATGATGTAATGTTCTTGTTCTGACATGTATAAACATTTGGTATATATCCACTTGGTTGGGTGGATGAGTCAAACTTGGTATATCCCCACTTGGTTGGGAAATGGATGTATGTATGAGTCATTGGTGATAGGAAGGTTCTTTCTGATGTATGTATAGAGCCATCTTTTTGTAGACCTTGCTTATATTCAGGGGGAGCATGGACAACACACTTCAACATATCAAAGAATTTAGCATGTACTCAGGGGGAGCATAACCCTTTGCCCTTGATGACAAAGGGGTTGAGTGACTAGGGGTTTCCATCAAGTCCAAAGGGGGAGATTGTTGGCATTATGATATAGATTTAGCTCTATGACACAGGTGTTTTCCATGATGGCAACTCACACAGATGACAGATCACAATTCAATCTCATAGAATGAAGAAAGAGAGGTATATGTAGGTTCCCCATTGACCAAGCCACATGTACACACAAGTTCGCAAACCAAAAGGTGCATATAGTGTACACATGCACTTTCATGGAAGGCAAGGCACATACATGCTGGAAAACTTAGTTTTGGTCTGTGGTATTTGGTCCATGGTATTTTGATCCATGGTATTGGTCCAAGGTATCTTGTCTGAAGTGTTGACCCCAGGTATTTGGTCCAAGTTATTGATTTTGAGTGGTTTTGGACCATGGTATTGAGTAAGGCCTAAGAATATAAAAGGAAGAGAAGATCATTAGTCAAAGTCACTCATGAATTGAATATCTAATGAAGAGCAAGATCTAGAATACATGTTATTGGGTTATGGTGCATAGCTGGATTTGAATCAAGGATGAACCTAAACGCTTGATGAAGGATAAGTTCTATTGATAGGTTAAGATATTAAGGCTTGAAGAGAAGTATCTTTGTGTGGTTTTGATATTTTATCTGAATCACTCGTGCATGTTGTAATCTGTAAGTATGATGATCTGGGTATAACTGATGTCTGGAATTATTGTAAAGTTTAAATCATCATTTGCAGATCTGTACGCAGGTTCACTTTAGCCGAGGCGCGTATTCACGCTGGTTCTGCATATCAAAACAGTGTATATGCAGGTTCACCTTGAGAAAACAGTGTATGTACGTAGGTTCGACACATTGAAGTAGCGTATATCTAATAAAATATGCTTTAGCTACTTCTGTTTGTTGTTGTGGTGTTCTGGGTTCTTGCTTGGGTTCTAGTTACTGTTACTGTATTTTGGTTACAACATTCTGAGAAGTGATTGATTGATTCAATTTTGGTTGGTGCAAAGGAGATTGATTGATGCAGATATCTTTGATGGATCCAGTTTGAAAATTTATGAAACGTGGTCCCTGGAAGAAAAGAGAAGGTTGTAGCCTTCTGTAGGTTAGCACCTATGTACTAGTAAACACATCAGCTAGTACAAGAGCTAGGGGGTTGTAGCTCCCTTCCAAGAGAAGCTGGAGAATGAGAGAAGATTTGTAAGCCCTCCTGCAGGTAGAAGCCTGCATACTGGTAAGAGACTACACCATACAAAATTCCTAAAAAATAATTTGCTTATTAAAAGAAGATAGAAGATGATACAAGCAGGTGGTTTTTCACCCACAATTGGGTTTCCAACCTTATATCTTGTGTTTCATGTGTGTGATTTGTCTGTTTTGTTTTTTACTGCACCTGTTACTGTATATATGGTTCGATGCACAGATTAAGATCAATATATTGATGAATTAACTAAGTTATAAGTTTGAAAGGGTATACCTAGTTGCCCTTAAATACAGTTCTGCATATACATGCAGTTTGATTAACTGAAAGTAGCGTATATAAATAGAAAATGAAATATTATTGACTTTTTTCCCCCCCCCCCCCCCCTCTCAGTATTATTTCCAACACTCGATGCAGTGGTTACACTGAAATATCTCCTCAAGAGAAAAACATCACAACAACATGACAACATACCACATTGTGGAGCTTTATATCACAACTCATTACGATATTTACAATGATCATCCTGCTAAGTGTCAATCCACATGACATCATAACATCATGATAACATAACCACATGAAAGCATAATAACATGATAACATAACCATAATGACATGACACCCATACTCCATAGTGGAGCTTTATAACACAACTCATTACGATATTTACAACCATACACGAGTGTACATAAAGCAACTTCACCATAAATATAGATACCAAAACATATGCCAAATCAAATACCGAAACATATATCAAACATATACTAAAATCATATCTAAGTATATGTCAAAACATCATTAACATATATCAACCATCATAAAGCATATATCAATCACCAGAAAGCATATACTAAACCAACATAAAGCAAATACTAAACCACTATAAAGAAACTATGAACCCACCATAAGCAGCTACCAAACACCATAAGCAATCACCAACCCACCATAAGAAATCACCAAACCACCATATCAAAGTTGCTTTGCCTCAACTAGGAAACAAGGAAGGATACATGACCCACATCTAATCTTCCATCTTCCATGTACCTTCATCGAGCCCAAAATGCTTCCATTGCACTTTAACTTACTTAATTGCTCAGTTTTGGAGCATGAGCACATTTTTCTATAATATACATTGAGGCTTCGGTTGGAATTCTCCATCTAGTTCCACTTGCAATACAGACTGGTAAATCACATGATCAACATCCTTAATGTACTTCTTAAGCAAATATACATGGAAAACATTGTGGACTTTCACTGTCAGAGGCAATGCAAGTCGATAGGTTACTGGCCCAATCCTCTCAATCATACTGAAGGTTCCACAAAACCATAGTGCCATCTTGGCACGTGATCCAATCCGCAAGGATCTCTTCTTCATTTTAATGTGCATGTACACCTGTTCCCCACCTTGGAACTCCTTGAGCAACATGTTCCTATCAGAATAACTCTTTTGCGCCTTAAGATTTTTCTTGATCACCTGCATTTCATGTTCCATGTTTGCCAACATATTTGGTCCAATTAATACTCTGCTAACGGGATCACTCCAACTGATAGGAGTGTTACAACCCTGCCCACACAGTGCCTCAAAAGGATTCATCCTCAATGACTCCTGATAATTGTTGTTGTATGAAAAATTGACCAAAGGGAGATACTCTTCCCACTTTCGCTGCCGATGCATCACATACATCCTCAACATGGCTTCCAATATCATGCTAACCCTCTCTGTTTACCTATCTGTCTGCAAATGATAAGCTGTGTTGAAGGCCAACTTTGTGCCTAAACCTGCAAATAACTCCTCCCAAAACTTGGAAGTGAACTTCACATCCCTGTCTGACAAAAAATTCTTCGGAACACCATGTAGACTAACCACACCACATATGAATACTTGTGCCACATTGCTAGCTGAGTACGTAGACTTCACTAGAATGAAGTGTGAAACCTTTGTTAACCTGTCCACAATGACCATGATGGAATCATGTTGCTTCACTATCTTCAAAAACCCTGTAATGAAATCCATGGAAATGACGTCCCATTTCCATTTTGGAATCTCAATCGGATGTAGCAGTCCACCTAGATGTTTACACTCTACCTTCACTCTCTAAAAATCAAAACACCTAGCCACAAACTCTGCTACATACTTCTTCATATTTGGAAAATAGTAATATCTCTTTATTGCAGTCAATGTCTTCTGATAATCTGGGTGACCTGAATATGGTTTTGCATGAAACTCCCTGAAGTTCAACTTCTTGAGCTCACTGTTATCTGGTACATATATCATGTCTCGGAACCTAACCAATCCATCTGTTGTAAGATGATAGTCCATGCTCTGTGCACCTGCACCTGTACCTGTGCATGTACTTGTACCTATACTATCACCCTACTGCAACCTATGCACAATCTCCATATACCTGACATCCTTTTGTCCTGCCTGCAAGATCCTATCCTATAAGTTTGTCCCATAGGAGCTCATAGCTTCCAAGTGATGTACCTGTACCTGTCTACTAAGAGAATCTACCACCTTGTTCTCTTTACCTTTGATGTACCTGACCTCGAAATCAAACTCGTTGATTGTGGCCAACCATCTAGCTTGTTTGGCATTCAGATTTGGTTGGTCAAACAAATACCTCAACCCAATGTGATCACTCATAAGCACAAACCACCTACTAAGAAGATAGTGCATCCACATCTTCAATGCATGTATAATTACTGCTAACTCAAGATCATGTGTCGGGTAGTTTTGCTCGTGCTCATTTAGTTTCTAGGACTCATAACACACCACCAGCCCATCTTTCATAAAGACTCCACCAAGCCCTCTCTTCTAAGCATATGTACATACCACAAACACTTTGTATGGATCTGCAATCTGTAGTACTTGTTCATGTTTCAACAACTTCTTAAGCTACTCAAAGCTAGCCTTGCACTCCTCTGTCCATTCAAACTTCTTACCTTTCCTTTGCAATGATGTAATGGGATAAGAAATATGTGAGAAGTTCCTAATGAACCTCCTATAATATCCTTCCAAACCCATGAAAGATCTCACCTCGTCCACACTCTTAGGAGCTATCCACTCCATGATGGCCTTATCTTCTCTGGATCTACTGCAATGCCCTCCTTGGACAAAACATGTCCCAAGTAGTGCACCTCAGTTTGAAAGAAACTACACTTGCTAAGATTAGCATAAAACTTATGCTCCCTTAACAATCTCAATACTATTGCTAAATGCTCGACATGTTCTTACTCTTTTTTAGAATATACCAGTATATCATCAATGAACACAATAACAAACTTATCCAAATATGGATGCAACACACTATTCATCAAACACATGAATGTAGTTGGATAATTAGTTAAGCCAAATGGACCTATAACAAACTCATACTACCCATACCTGGTCTTGAACGCAATCTTGTAAATGTTCTCCCCTTTGATGTGTACCTAATGGTATCTGGATCTCAAGTCAATCTTCGAGAACAATGGAACACTGTTGCTCCCCTCCATTTATCGAACAAGTCATAAATCCTCGACAAAAGGTACTTGTTCTTGATAGTCGCTTTGTTCAACTGCTTGTAATCAATGCATAATTTGAGGGTACCATCTTTATTCTTCACAAAAAATACCAGTGTGCCCCAAGGTGATACACTTGGCCTAATGTATCCCTTGTCCAACATTTTCTTCAGCTGAAATTTTAACTCAACCAACTCAGGTGTGACCATCCTGTAAGGTGCTTTCGATGCTGGAGCTACCCCTGACACTAACTCAATAGAAAAGTCTACCTCCCTATGAGGTGGAAACTCTGTAATGTCCTAAGGGAATACATCCTGAAACTACTGCAACACTGGATATTTTCTCAACACATTTTCATCCTCAACTTCCTTACCCTTATCACTAGAAATGTGTACTACAAATAGCTTGCACCCCTTCTTGTAGCTATGGTTTTCTTGCATAGTTATCACCATCCTAACTGATGTGGCTTTCTTCTTACCCTGCAAGACTCTTGGTTCTCCATTGTCATCAACACACTCAATAGCTTTGTCATAGCATTCTACCTTGGTTTTATGTAGATACAACCAATCCATGCCCAATAAAATATTGTATGAAACCAATGGTAATACATTTAAATGTGATGTTGTAGGCATACCATTTAAATCAAATGCACAAGCTCTTACCCAATGATGAATTCGCTTCTTTGTACCTGTATCCAACTACACTAACCAAGACTTTGCATGCAATTCCTTATTCAAACCACACTTATCCACCAAGTCAAGAATAACATAGCTATAATTAGATCCATGGTCAATAAAAATAGAAATAACTTGATCACAAAGCTTACCATCCATCTCAATGATAGATGTCTGGTGTTATTTTTGCCAGTTGTCCACTACTACATGGATACATGGAACACTGTGACCAACATCCCCAGCATTCTGTGCCTCCTATGCATTGTATATCTTAGGCCTTCCACCCTAATCTTGTGGAAAATATATCCTAAGGTGTTCTTCACCACATGTCCAACACTCTAACCAGCCAATGCCCTCACCTCTATGCTATTGCTGCTGTTGTGGCCTATATCCCTGTCTAGCGGCAATAAATCTATTTTTCAGTGCCACATTTTCCTTCCCATCTGCATGTTGAGGCCTTGTCCTCTTAGGCTTCCATTTACCTATACCTTTGTATTTTCCTTTCCATCCATGTTGAGATTCATTCTTATGCTTTGATTTCCCATAGCAATGGTTCAATTTCCCAATAACTTCCTCAAGTGACCGAGGCTCATCATACTCAATCTAATCTCTAAATTCTAATGGCAAACCACTGACAAATCTTTGAACTTTAGCCTTCTCATTAGTAAGATACGGTACATACCTCAATAGCTCCAGAAACTTGGTCGTATACTCTTCATTTGTCATTGATCCCATATTTAACTCATATAATTCTTTAACCTTATTGTCATAATACCTTCTTCCAAGTACTTATTTATGAAAAGTCTCTTGAACTCCTGCCAAATCAAGTCATATGTCTTGAAGTCTCTAACCTGCTTAACATCTTCCCACTAGATGTTTGCTTTACCTTTGAAGTTGAAGATATCTATCTAGGCCTTCATGTTATCTGTGTACTCATGCAACTCAAAGAATTTGTTCATACCAAGTATCTAAGCCTATCCATATTCCATCTTCTTCACATCTCCATCAAAAGTAGGTGTTTTTCTTTCTTGAATTCATCTGGTAAGTATCCCCTATCATTCCTCTTGTAAGGATGATATCGACGACGATCATGATGTCTATCAGAACCAAAACTATAATAATACTTGTACTCATCGCCCCTCCTTTTCGTAGTGTCCAACAACCTTCCATCTCTCACTGTGTCAGATCTATCCGACTTGTGTCTACCAAGGAATCTACTACCATATGCTTTATTATTCCCATTCTCATGTGCATGGCTGATCTGAAGTGACCTTTGTCATTACATTTCAGACAAACTCTGAAGAAGTATAGCATTCACCTCTGCCTGCTTCTCTTGTGCCTGTATAATCTTATCACTATCTACCTTACAACTCCTAATCTCTTCCTTCAAAATTCTCAATGTATTAGCCAAACCAAAAGTATGCCCCACACCATGTTGCTCATCTAACACATAGGGAGATTCTATGTAACCTACCACCTTGCTATCCATTTGATATTTCTCTTCCTGCAATGCATAATATGTCAGACAAACCAAATCATGATAAACCAACGTAACTTAGTACAGCTCGAGGAGGATTCCTTGTCTGCAAGATCACCAAGTTAGTGTGATACATGTATAACATAGACATAATAGCATATAAACATTCACAAGCAACTATATCAACACATAATCATCACTCTAACTAGGATCCAGTCATCAATGCAAGGCCATATCAACAATGCGTGCTATGACCTTATGCACGACAAAAACCATTCCTCCATTATACACATTGCTACATGCAACCAACAATATGCATAATCAATGCCTAGCCAACTAAAAATACCCAGAAACGCATGTAGTTGAACATAATCAATCAGTTCTTGCAATCAACCTACAAGACTAATACATGTAATCAAAATATTCAAAATGTAACCTAACATACAAGGGTGTAAGTAGGAAACATAAAATCAATCATGTAAGTGACAAATAACCATATACAGTCAGTCACATACTCATGTCAAATACTCTTCACGAAATCAACATCAAATTCCTCATGATAACCATATTCCAACCCTAATCTCACATCAAGCAATTGCAACAAGTGTATAAGTGTAAGAGACACACATGAAACTGACATGCATGCATGACTAAACATTCAACCCATCTAGTCCGAGAGTTGAACCATGCTCTGATACCACTCTGTAACACCCTCCTCCCACATCCACCCAAGTAATCATGCCAACAGGGATAAACATGAGATGAGATGCTACTATGATCATATTCGACCTCCGAGGCAACCTTAAGGAAGTGGAATTGATGGAACATCACACCCAACCATCCAACATCATCAACATAACCCTCAGGAGACAAGTCAGTCACTCAGACAGCCTATCCCTAGGTCCCACTGTTGTTTTGGACCTCTTAGATAATCGCCATGAACTATTGTTTCCTCATGTATTTTGTTGCCTTATCATTTATTAGGTCATAAATACAATATTCACTCAAATACAAGTAAAAACATGTTGAGAATCAAACATAGCTGCTACCCTAAAATGTACATATAACAAGCATAATAGGATCAAAAATACAATAAACATATCAGCCATCAAAATGCATATATACACCAGCACATTTACACATGAAAATCAATGGATTGAATTTCTCATTAATCAATGTAATGAACCAACCGATGATGGGACTACCACGTTCCACCCAACCATAGATTGGATGAGCCAAGTCTCTCTTTAGCCAATCACCCCCATGTCATATTCCAAGCATGAATGTGGGACTCATACAACACATTAGAAACACCAATCAATGTGGGTGCCACCGGAGTTCTCTGCCTACGCTGTGAGGAATTTGAGTTCCTCCTAGTCTATCAGGCTTTACCATGCATCCACAGTACGATCCAGGGATCACTAGGTCCTACACTGAGACATACTCTCTAGTATTTACTACGCATTCCATCCCATAATCACTAGGCCCAACGTAGAGAAAATCCACCTCTTGGCTTTACCATATATCCCTTCATTCACTGACAAGGATTCCTAGGCCTATCGAGGCACACAATCGAGCTTTACCGCAACCCACAGTCTGGTTTAGGGGTTACTAGGCCAATGGCTTCGTGCATCCTCAGTCTGGTTCAGGGACCACTACAACCATGTGTTTGTCAATTTGGAGATCCACCCCACTCGGATTCAAACCCAATCCAGCCATCCCACACAAACCGAATGAGAGAACCCATCTCATCAAAGATATCAAGAAATGGCAAGGCTAGGCTGAAAATATTGTCACACCTGGAAAAACCCATGACATGGTATAAAAGAAACACATGTAATCCCATTCATGCCAAATCTAACAAGGAAAATACACATGCAAGTTGATACCTGCAATGAAGCTTGTTGTAGCTACTTGATCCTGCCTTTCCCTACTTGATATTTGCCTCCTCTTGCCTTCTTTGCCTTTCTTTCTCCAATGCCAAAGTGCTCCAAGAAAACTCTAAGTGTCCAAGAGTATAAGAGAGAGGGAGAGAGAATAATGAAAGAGCTCCAAAGCTAAACTGACAAAAAGTTACCAACTAATCCTCATAATCCTTTTTATGAATGAGGCATCTCTTTTCTTCATTTTCCATTATCTTCCTTCATTTTCCTCCTCACATACAACCTGTGACCTTTCATCTCTCTTTTCTTCTAATTTTCATTATTTTAATAAATAATTTGCCAAAAATGCCATTTTGCCTT
>APFE030275270.1:67470-89287 GCA_000404065.3 Pinus taeda
CCTTTATATTATAGCGAAACGTTGCAGGTGATATCCAAAGTTTGAAACCCTTGTGAATAAATTGTAAGATGAGCATTGGTTGACTTGATTAACATAGTACACATATGGAAATCTCGTTATAACTTTAAGAATGGCATGTATTCAACAATGAATTAGCAGACCATGCCTTGACCTAGTTGGAAATCCAAAAGATATCTTGAGGTTTGAGGGATATCCTCCACTGACTAAGTGGGAGGACTTTAAAACCCTCATAAATTCAAAATTTTACCTTATTGGGTATGTAGAGGACTAATGAATTTGATGACACTACTTCAGGCAGAAGCATGGGGCAGAGTGTACAAGAGTAGTAGTACACCACATAGTTTAGAAATATTTCCATAATGTTGGGTATCTCACCAAAGAACCTAGATGTACTCCTCAAGTATTTGGGGTGTCTACATAGCCATCTACAGAAGCAAGTGGTGCTTTTCAATCCCAAATTTGTGGATGAGGCTTGTGTATAGGCACAATACTTGGATAACATAAGACAGAAGAAGGGGAAATCAAATGGATCAAAGTAGAAGGAGCACCAGGACACTTCTAAGGATGGGAAGAAGAAGTGGAAAGGGGGGAAAAATAAAAATGAAATAGCCACAACGCACCAATGCATAAAGAAAACACTGCAACAACTTCAAAAATGGCAATCATATAGAGGGGAAGTGTTATAATTTGAATCCAGAGCTTAACCCAAAGAACAAAAAGAAAAATAATGACAAGAAGATTCTCATGGCCACCTATTTGAGCAACTTGGTTAGAAGAAACTCAGATTTGGATGAGAAGATTGTTGATACATCAGTGCACAAGGAGGTGAATCTGAGTAACCTTCAACAACAATAAGAAAATGAAAATGACCAAACTCTTCCACATAAAGATACATTTCAAGAACACAAATATTGATGCTATGTTTGACGCAGGATCATAAGTGAATCTCATTACCACATAGTTATAAATTGGGATTGGAAGTTCATGATCATCCAAGCTCGTATCTATTGGGGTGGGTAAATAAGAAAACATAGTTAAAGGTAACAAAACAATGCAAATTAGATTTTCCATTAGTGCTTATTTTATTAATGAAGTTGAACTAGATGTAGTTCCCCTTGATGTATATGGAGTGGGGTTTGGAAGTCCCTACATGTATATGTAGGATGCAATATTCATGTGGAGAGCCAACCAATATTTTCTCATCAAGGATAGAAAATTTTTCACCATCAACACACAAAAAGGAAAGTTGAAATTTTACTAGTAAGTACCAACCAGGCTAAGAAGCTGATCATTTCTAGCAAGAAGTATGTTTTTTGAGCCTTGATATTGTTGAGTTTTACACACCCTTTTACCCTTCAATCACTTATGCTTTTACCTAGATTTTAGGGGCATTAACATTATTTTGCACATCCTTGGGCTAATTCTATTAAATTCATGCATGATAAGATAAACTTTTATTTACACCAAAATATCTCTGCTTATGTGCATTTTCTAAAATTAATGATTTATAATAAGTCACTAACGCAGGATGTGCAGATCTTGTACTTTCTATAGAGACCATGCACAAAGGAGATGAATATGTGTGGATTATTTTTACTAACCATACCATGTGGGCCCTTGATTAATCAACATTTTACACACCTATCAATTTTATTTCTGAGTGTTAGGTCAAGGTCAAAGTGTGCCTAAAAGAGCCATATTTGGTTCAAGACTGAAATAGAGGGAACTAACTTGAGTTCTCTCTCCATCAATTATTTTCATATCTCTTGAGATAGCTTGTGGTTATACCATATATCATCTTCTTCATATGGTCGTTACGGTTAGTACTTAGTTTGTTCATGGTTGTTTCGGTTGTTAAAGCCATATTTATAATGTAACTTGTATAAAAGAGTGGTCATGGCCTTGTTCCTAGGCAACAATTCCTTTTACACTCTTATGCTATTAGTCTAGGTTTTGGGGATCACCCCTTATTGTTTAATGGAACCCTGAGCTCTTACTCCACAATGTAGAAGATTGAGAAATATTTCAATACAAAGATATCATGCAAGATTCTATGTTTTAAACTTTTGTATTTAATTCTTTCTCTATAATTTGAATTTTAAGTGATTAAACACAAAATATTAAAACATAGAATCTATCTTGAGATATTTGTATTGAAATACTGCTCAATATTCTACATTGTGGAGTAAGAACTCAGGTTTCCATTGACCAAAAAGGGGTGACCCCAAAAACCTAGACTAATAGCGTAAGAGTGTAAAACAAATCCTTTCCCAAGAACAAGGCCATGGCTCCTCTTTTATACAAGTTACATGATAAATATGTCTTTAACAACCGAAATAGTCATGAACAAACTAAGTACAAATTGTAACAGCCATATGAAGAAAATGAGATCTAGTATAACCACAAGTTATATCAAGAGATATGCAATTTTTTTATGGAGAGAGAACTCAATATAGCTCCCTTTATCTCTGTCTCGCACTTTGACCTTGACCTAGCACTCGTAAAGATCATTGACAGGTGTTTAAAATGTTGATTAATCATGAGCCCATGTGGTATGCTCATTCAAAAAAATCCACACGCATTCATGTCCTTGGTGCAAGATCTCTATACATAGTACAAGATCTGCACATCCTACATTAGTGATATATTATCAATCATTAATCCTAGAAAATGCACATAAGTGAAGGTATTCCAGTATAAATGAAATTTTACCTTATCATGCTCAAATTTAATATAATTAGCCAAAGAATGTGCAAAATAATGTTAACGCCCATAAAAACTAGATAAAAACATAGGTGATCGAAGGGTAAAAATGTGTGTAAAACACGACGATATTGAGGCTCAAAAAACATGCTTCTTGCTAGAACCGATCTATTTCTTAGCTTTCTTGGCACTTACTACTAAAATTTGCAACTTTCCTTTGTGTGTGTTGATGGTGAACAATTTTCTATCCTTGATGATTCGGTAGTGGTTGGCTCTCCACATGAAGATTGCATCCCACATATACATGTAGGGACTTCCAAACACCACTTCACATACATCAAGGGGAACTACATCTAGTTCAACTTCATTAATAAAATCAGCACTAATAGAAAATCTAATTTTGCATTGTTTTATTACCTTTAACTCTATATAATTATTTACCCATCCCAATGGCTATGGGCTTGGATGATCATGACTTCCAATCCCAATTCGTTGACCAACTATGAAGCAATGAGATTCACTTGTGATCCTAAGTCAAACAAAGCATAAACTTTGTCTTTTTGACATGTATCTTTATATGGAAGAGTTTGGGCATTTCCCTCTCTTATTGTTGTTGAAGGATACTCAGATTCACCTTCTTCTGCACTGATGTATAGACAATCTTCTCATCCACATATGAGTTTCTTCCAAACAGTTTGCTCGAATAGGTGGCCATGAGATTCTTCTTGTTATTGTTTTTCCTTTTTTTCTTCGGCTTAAGCTCTAGATGAAACTTCTATCACTTCTCCTATGTATGACTGTCATTTTTGTAGTAGTTGCATTGATTGAGTCTTTTCATTGGCATGTTGTGTCTACTATATTTTTATCTTTTCCCCCTTTCCACTTCTTCTTCCCCTCCTTAGAAGTGTCATGGTTCTCCTTCTGCTTCGATCCATTTGATTTCCCCTTCTTCATGGCTATGTTCTCCAAGTATTATGCCTGTACACAAGCCTCATCCAAAAATCTAGGATACTTAAGGAGTACATTTGGGTTATTTGGTGAGATACCCAACATTATGCCCATCTTTCTAAATTTTGTGGTGTACTCCTATACACTTTGCCCAATGCTTCTTCCTGAAGTAGTGTCATTAGATCCTCTAGTCCTCTATAGACCCAATAGGGTAAAATTGTGACTTTATTAGTGTTTTAAATTCATCCCACTTACTCAATGGAGGATATCCCTCCAACCTCAAGGTATATATGGATTTCCAACTAGGTCAGGGCATGGTCCACTAATTTTAGCCACACGAATGAAATATTCTATTCTTTTTCTATGTGATGAACATTGGGATACACTTATAATTACTACAACCATTGATTTAGATTCAAAGCATCAATATCACCTTGGTATGGATTGATATCAACCTTCACCTCCATTTTAAGCAAGGACTATGACTGGATCATGGAATTCGAACTAGGTTGATCTCTTAGGGATCCTTTCTTCAATTTGTTTTTTGTTTCATACCAATCTCTTGAATATTGATCTCTCCTTTGATTTTTCCTCTATGTTAGAACCCCCATATTCTCCAAATAGCCCAATATTGTTGCTCAAATAGACATCAATAGATTATCATTATAGCTTATATTTGCAACTTATGCTTCCAACATCAAAAAGCTCTCTTCTGCAAGATCATGAGGAATATTCATAAACCCATGGCCATGACTAGGGTTTTACAACTTTTAGCTTAGCCTATTTAGATCCCCTGTAAAGATAAAAACATACTGAAATAAACCTACTTTGATACTAATAGGATCCATAAACTTTCATGGATATTCCATTCTATAGTTCATCAAAATATATCTAATAAAACTATACTTAAAAATCCAAAAATCTACACTATTAGGTTTTATTCCTCTTTATATTTCTAGATTTGTAGATAATTATTTATTGTGTATGCATGCAAATAAAATTTTATCAAGAAAATGGAGAACAATGAAATAAAAACCCATAAACCACGAATTTCCACAAGATATAATGTGGGAAACCCTTTAGAACCCAACAGAAGGTGAGTTTGCTTTGTTCTCTTTCTCTAAATAAAAAATGGATGCAGGTACAAAGAAGGGTTGTGGATCATGGGATACTATAGTGCACAAATCCTCGTTGTGTTCTCTATCCCTATCCATCTTGGCTACTCCTCTCATCTCTTAAACAAATTCACTTGAAAAGAATGGAACCTCTTTTCATCCTAGTGGCTCGGTTAAAACACGACCGGATAACCTACTAGTGATTTCGTTTAACTACCTCAACTTTTAACTAGAGTTACAATATAGACACCTATAGAGTCTTATCCATCATGGCCATGTGCCTAGCCCATTTTCCATGATTAATTGGGGGATGATGTGGCATCCTCTTGAACTATGGTGACAAAAACAGGAAGGTCAACTTCCGAGTGGCATAACTTTTGCATATGGCTTCTAATTGAGGTGATTATTGCATCATTGGAAAGGTCTTTGTGTGTAGAATAGGAAAAACTGCTTTGCACTGAATTAGAAAAGTTTTACCCCCAATAAAATCATTTATGCCTCAAAATTCTCTTAGAATATTTAAAACCCCAATTTTCCTAACTCGGTCCCATTGGTAAAAATGGTCTTATGAGTTGTTTACTCCACTTTTTCCACTCTGAAAGCATTGAGATGGATGGAAAAAAATATAATGATCCAATCCATATTAATATCAAAGGAATGTTGTGTAAAATCCTCCATATTTATCCAAGACCACTAGAAGCTTAAAGGCTAAACTTTATATCTATAAAGTAGACAAGAAGAGGTTCATTAAACCCCATGAAAAGCATACTAGGATAAATGTGGTACTATTACAAAGTTTTTCTAATATGTAGAGGCAAATGCAGCATGGGCTAGTTGTAAGTAATGTGGATAAATATAAATGATACAAGAAGGTTTCCATCTAATCAAAGGTCCAAAATCATGGGCCAGTAACTACCAATATAGGAAAGAGTTCATCAAGGAAAAGGCACATGGGTTGAAAGAAAGAAAAACTTGATGATAATACATTGGAAAATTCCTCTAATGAAGAGGTCGATAGTCCTAAAAGGTTGTCTAGAAATAAGGCTAAATTAGACTCTCCACAAAAGGAAAGAAAAGAGGCATTCAAAGAACTCCATACAAGAGGAATTCAGGAAGGTGTAGCCCCCTACCTTTGATTTTGAGATCAAGAAGGGTGAGGAAGTAGAGGCATGGCTATTAGCACTGAAAAGGTATTTTTGTGTGAATGGTCATAAGGAATATGAAATTTAGAATAAAAATATTTAATTTAAATGGAAGGGCTTCCATTTGGTGTGAATACCTTAAAACTTTCAAAGGAATTAATGAAAGATAGATGACTTGGAAACAATTGTTGAAAAATGCAACAAGAAATTCTCAATTTGATTTTTCCTTGATTAAATTGAGAAAAATCAAATTTCCACATCAACAGACAACTTGGATGATGTTAAATTGTGTGCCATGGTTGCGTCACCCTATTTACTCAACAAATTAGAGTTGGAGTTAGAGTTCAATTCTACATGTGTGATTGCTAATTTGTAGCAATCAAGGTCAGTTATCTCAAGTTGTTTTCAATTTAACTAGTTCCAACTTTTGGAGGAACTAGTGGAAGGCCAGTTAAGTAGTGGGACTTCAGTTAAACTCAGTGATCATCCAGTTAACTGAACAATTAGCCTGAAATAGATAGTGCATGTAGAGAAATTAAGTTACCCAGTTGAGATGGAGTTTCCAAGGCAATGTAACATCAGTTCTAGACTAGTCTTGAGTGTACATGTGTTGCATGAAGTCAGATGATCAACCTAAGGAATTGCTCAATTCAATTAGAGGAATTTTGTAAATAATAGGGCATAATTCCTCAAGGAACAACACAAGGAAATAGGATCTCAAGAAGAGGAAAATTTTGACTAAGTCTAGTTAGATACCTTCAGTGAGAAAAGAGATAGGTTATGCACTTGCAAGGTGTGATTAGTTGAGAAACGAAATTTTAATACATATCTATTCATTTGATTAATGCAAGCAGGCATTGGTGTTTTTAGCAAATTTCTTTCCCCAGATAAAAATACTTGTTTCATATGTGTTATTTCTTCTTGTATGTCTGATATTTTTGTTCTAAATTGTGAATTAATGTGTGCAAAGCAGTAGAGTAGGTTTGTGTATTATGATTTTGATTAAATTTTAATCAGTATTTGAAAATATACATCCTAATTTCTACATGGTATCAGAGTTAGATTCACATTAGAGCAGGAAATTCGAAGTTGTTTCTCATAGGTTCGAATTTGAAGATCAATGTAGCAATATTTCTTCAGAGCTAGGAAGATGGCCTTTAATTGACTAAGGCTAGAGTATGCCTTGGAAGGCACCTCAAATTTTGTTGCATGGAAGGACTGCATGGAGGCAATATTAGATGACAATGGATTGCTTGAATATGTCAAGATAGATATTCCATGACCACCAACAACTGATGTCCAGTACCTTCCACAATGGAAGAAAGATGTAGCCAAGGCGACGAGAATAATCTTGGAGGGAGTACGTGATCATATTGTCTCGAATATCCACAAAAAAATAACTCCATTCGCAATGTGGAAAGCACTGATAGAATTGTTCAAGAATAGTAGTGGCCACAGGAAGTTGGTGCTCAAGGATAAACTTCGAAGTATCAAGATGCAGAATAATGACACTATAATGCAGTGTCTTAGTAGGTCCACACAATGTCGTGATGAACTGGGAGGGGTCAGTGTTACTATCCTTGAAGATGAATTGGTAAGCCTATCCCTTCTAGGATTTCCCAGGAGATGGCATAGCTATCAGGATTCGATGAATGGGAGGGAGAAACTATTGAATTGGGAGCGCTTGTGGTCTGATTTGGTACAAGAGGAAATAAGGTGGAATACTAGAGATGGGACTTCATCCAAGGGTGAGGATGAAGAAAACTTTGCATTGGACAGAAAGGAAAATAAGGGAAAGGGAAGATATTCCAATCCAAACCAGAATCCATTCAAGGGGGAAAGAAGAAAGATTTTTCAAAAATTAAATGCTTCCATTGTCATGAATTTGGGCACTATGCCACAAAGTGTCCACACAAGAAGGTAAGAAAGAAGAAATCAAGAGGAGGAGCAGGTGAAGCTTTTGCTTCACGATTCAAGATTTAATTTACCCTCGTTGCATGCATGGCCAGCACAGTGATGGGGAGCATGTGGTACTTGGACTTAGGTGCATCAGTCCACATAATAAGATGTAGAGATTTTTTCAGTGACCTCAAGGAGAAATATTTGTAGATGCACATAGAAATGGGGGATGAAGGAAGGTATATCGTGACCGGGATTGGTACAATCACCTTTCAGAGGGAGTTGGGCTCCCCCCTCATTCTTAAGGATGTCATGTTCGTTCCGGGCCTAAAGAAAAATCTTGTATTTGTTGCAGTTTTGGAAGACCATGGTTATGATGTGATATTGAGCAAAGGAAAGGCATTCTTGAGACACATAGCCATGGGAAAGGTGAAGAAGATCAGGGTTCGTGTAAAAAACTAGTACATGCTATATGTGGAGGATTATGTTGCATTGAGCACAAAGGCAAAGAAGGTGTAGAGTCGTGATGTCAATGAACTTTGGCATAGAAGACTTGGCCATTTGCATCATGGCACTTTGAATATCATGAAAGAGATAAGCACAGGCCTCCCCAAAGGAGCACTTGAGCAGTAGGATGCATGCAAAGGATATACTTTGGGGAAGTACACAAATCTACATTCCATGATCAGGACAACAAAGCACATGCAATCCCAGAAAGGATCCACTTTGATGTATATAGACCTTTCTCAATGACCTCCACTACCAGGAACAAATTTTTATTTTTATTTTGTTATTGATGACTTCTCACGAAGGTGTTGGACCTTCTTCATGTGGAAGAAAGATGAGACATTCTCCAAGTTTGTAGAATTCAAGGCATTGGTTGAGAAAGAAACATGCAAGAAGGTGAAGTCTCATAGGAGTGATAATGGAGGCCAGTACGTGTCGAATGAATTTAAAAAAGAAATGTGAAAAAGAAGGCATTCGATGAGAGTTGAAGGCACCCCAAAATCCACGGTAGAATGGGGTGGCTAAGAGAAAGAACCATAGTATTGTGTGAGCAGCGAGGGATATGTTGGATGATCAAGGCTTACCTCTACATTTGTGGTTTGAGGCATGCAACATAGCAATCTATTTGTAAAACTAGAGTCCTCATCAGATTTTGGGCATGATTACACTAGAGGAGGCTTTCTCAAGGAGAAAGTTGTATGTGTCGCACTTTAGGATTTTGAGAGCCTCTATCTACTACCATGTCTCCAAAGAATCAAGGAAGAAACTAGAGAGGACATCAAAATTTGGGGTATTTATGGGTTACACAGAAACTCCCCACAACTACCATGTGTACTTTCCATTCCTCAAAATGAGAGTAGTGTGAAGGGATGTAAAATTTTATGAGATAAAGCAATGTGGTGCTCTCTTGAGAGGGAGCTTTAGATCCCACCAGAAGAGGAAATTTTAGCTCTAAAGGAGGAGCCTCAATAATTTGTGAGTAGCGACAAATTGAGGAGAACAGAGTGGAGACAGCCACTCATGCATAGCCATCTAGAGAAGGTTGGAAAAGGACTAGGGAAGCTAAGATATATATGCAATATGTGAGGGAGAATGTGGGTTCTCCTTCTAACCAGCGCAGGCAGAGAAGGTCACAAGATCGTTACACTGGCTATATGGCTCTAACAATTGATCTTGTAGAGACTGATCCATCCTCTTTTGAGGAAGTAGTAGAGAAACCAGTATGGGTTGAGGCAATGGTGGAGGAATATGAATCTGTTGTAAATAAAAGTGTTTGGGATGTGGTCCCAAGACCAGCAGACAAATTAGTTATGGGTTCAAGATGGATCTTCAAGGTAAAGCATGTAACAAACGGAAGCATAGAAAAGTACGAGGCAAGATTTGTGGCCAAGGGGTACTCTCAAGTTGAGGATGTTGATGATGAGGATACCTTTCTTGTTATGCTCTTGACTTGCAAGCAGATTCCAGAATACCAAATATACAAAGAAATACAACCCAAAACACAGAACAAAATGAGAAAAAAAACAAGTATTTTATTATTCAGACATGAAAGCAATGTTCACTTGCCTCTTTGAGGGGGAAACCTCCAACAAATAAGAGCTCGATTACAAAATAAGACACGACGCTCCTCAATGGGGAGTCTCTACCCTTTATATAGGATTCATACATGAAATACCATGGGTCAATACCATGGTTCTCTCAATACCATCTATCTAATACCATGGCTCATTTGCAACTAACTGTGGTTCCTTTCCTTAAATGCAGGTCAACCACTTACAATTATTAATACGGGCTTTATTGACTCTTTAACTAACTATAACTATGACTCAACCATATTATGTAAATAAAGGCGTTAGGGTTGGACCCTAAAATTCCCTCCCCCATAAAAAACAGCCTTGTCCTCAAGGTTGAAGCTGCAAGAACTGCTGAAGAATAGTGGTTGGTTCCCATGTCACATCTTCTTGAGAGGTGTCTTTCCACTTGACGAGGACTTCCGCCACTCAGATGTCATTCTCGCGCGTCAAGGATCTATTCAGGTTGGAGCTAGAGTGAACCTTCTTCATCCAATTCATGTATACTAGTTTGAATTCTGCAATTGTTCCCGACCACTTTCTTGAGGCATGATACATGGAAGATGGGATGGATTTTTTCAGTTGGTGGAAAGGCTAGCTTATAGGCTACTTCTGTAATGCGCTGAAGTATTTGATAAGGTCCATAGAATTTTGGAGCTAATTTCTGACAGCCCTTGTCTTTGAGTGATGTTTGCTTGTATGGTTGCAGCCTCAATAATACCTGGTCCCCTTCTTGAAATGCGCCTTCTGAATGATGTTGGTTTTCCTATTACTTCATGCGATTCTAAGCTTGATGGAGATTACCTTTGAGATGAGCTAGCATGGTTGCACGGTTCTGTAGGAGTTGATCCATTGCTTGCACCTTAGAGCATCCAGGGATATAAGAAGTAGGTGAAGGTGGGAGTTGACCATACACTACTTCATATGGAGTCATCTTGGTGGCAGCATGATAGTTAGTATTATACCGCCATTCAACTAGAGGTAACCATTGTACCCATTGATGTTGCTTTTCTAACGTGAAGCACCTTAGGTAGGTCTCCAAACATTTGTTGATTGATTCAGTTTGACCATCAGTTTGGGGATGATAGGAAGTACTTAGTTGGAGTTGGATGCCTTGTAGCTTGAAAAGTCCTTGCCAAAAGTTACTGGTGAAGGTCGGGTCACGATCAGACACAATGGAAGTGATCATGCCATGCAGTTTGAAGATCTAGTCCATGAAAGCTTGAGCCACCAAAGTGGGGGTAAATGGGTCAGGTAGGGCACAAAAATGAGCATATTTAGAAAGTTTGTCCACAACCACCATGATGACTGACTTGTTGTCTGACTTCGGAAGACTAGTAATGAAATCCATAGAAACATCCGTCTAGATTGAGGTAGGGATGGGTAATGGTTGTAAGGTGTCTGGGGGCTTGAATATTTCTCCTTTGTGGCATTGACACACATCACATTCAACTACAAAAGTAAGAAAGTCAATTTTCATGCCTGTCCAAAAGAAGGAACAACTAGTGCAAGCATAAGTCTTCTGAAAGCCTGCATGGCCTACAGTGGGAGATGAGTGCAACTCTGACAAAATGCGCGTTTTGAGGGTGGATGTCAATGATATCACTACAATGTCCTTGTAGCGAAGAATCTCATCCTTCCAAGAGTAGCCCACTGTGGAATTAGGATCTTCTCTCAAGTTATTAATGAGTTGGGAGAGAGAAGGATGTGAAAACCATTCCTTGCAAGCTCCTTCAAGCCAATCTAGAATGGGAAGAGAGATTGATAGCAAGGTGTTGTCATCCTCAAATTGGCATGATAAAGCATCCACTACTACATTTTTGCGCCCTTTCTTGTAAATTATCTCATAATCATATCCTAGAATTTTGGCCAACCATTTATTTTGCTGGGGTGAGGATAGACGTTGCTCCAAAAAATATTTGTGGCTTGGATGGTCTATTCGGATTTGGAAACGTCACCCCAATAAGTATGGTCGCCAGGTGTCTACTACATGTAATATGGCCATCATCTCCTTCTCATAGGTAGATTGTCGCAGATGTTTCCCACTTAGTTATTGGTTGGTGAAAGCCAAGGGTCGACCTTCCTGCATTAAGATAGCCCCAATACTAGTACCTGAAGCATCACATTCAATCACAAAAGATTTGGTGAAGTCGGGTAGTGCCAATACGGGAGTGGAACACATGGCCTGTTTGAGAGCCATAAACGCTTGTTGTGCTTCATCAGTCTAGAGGAATGATTTTTTCTTGAGAAGGTTAGTGAGGGGTCTAGCAATGTGACCACAATTGTAAACAAATTTTCGATAGTAGCTTATGAGACCCAAGAATACCCTCAAACTCTTCAAGGTCTTTGGTTGGGGCCAATCCTACATTTCCTAGATCTTTTTGGGATCCACCCTGACACCTTCATGACCCACAATGTGGCCCAAATACTCAACTTCTTCCATGCCGAAAGAGCACAAGGATAGTTTGAAAAATAATTTGTGCTTCCGGAGCAGTTGCAAGAGTCGGTCTACATGCTGAAGATGTTTTTCCCAGGTGAGGTTGTAGATGAGAATGTCGTCAAAGAAAACGAGGACAAATTTTCTGATATATGGTTCAAGCAGGTGATTCATGAGGCTCTAAAAAGTGGATGGGGCATTACAAAGACCAAATGGCATGACCAAGAATTCATAATTGCCTTCATGAGTTTAGAAAGCAGTCTTGGGAATGTCTACTTCTTTCATGTGTATTTGGTGATAGCCAGAGCAAAGATCTAGCTTAGTAAATAATTGAGCACCATTTAGTCCATCCAGCAAATCATCAACAATCGGGATACGAAAATGATCTTTGACCATGAGCTTGTTGAGGGCCCTGAATTTTGGACACATACGCCATTCACCATCTTTCTTGAGCACCATGACCACTGGTGATGAATAAGGACTGATGCTAGGATGAATGACACTGACTTCCAGGAGTTCCTTGATGATTTTGTCAATTTCATTCTTTTGGGGGAAAGGATATCTATATGGGCACACATTCGATGGTTGTGCCCCTGGGACCAAAGTGATGCTATGATCATGTTCCCCTCTAGAGGGTGGAAGCTCTTTAGGTTTGTCAAAGACCTATTGGTGGCGGTTTAAGACCTGTTGCATCTCAATATGAATATGAAGAGTAGTGGGCTTGATGGCCTAGATGGAATTAAATTCGGCGATAACTCCATGATGGCCCTTTTTCAACAAATTTTCCATTTGATGCGAGCTGATGATAGAAGGAGCACCTTCCTGGAGTCCACAGAGGGTATGCATGTGTTCATTTTGCTTAAAACTCATATATAACTCCTTGAAACCCATTGTGATTAGGCCTAGTGTGTGAAGCCATTCAACACCTAAGACAATGTCACAACCACCCATGTTGATGGAAAACATGTGGGTCTTTAGGTGGTAATCTCCCATATGAAGTTTCATATTTTCGCAGTGGCCTTCACATTTCATTATCCCCCCATCAGCAATTCGGACGTGGAAATTAGAGACTTCCATGACAAAACAATGAACATCTTTGGTGACTCTTTGATGGATAAAGTTATGAGTGTTGCCACTATCAATCAATACTACTATAGGGCAACGTTTAATAAAACCTATGATTTGAGAATTTGGGGTGCAGAAATTCCTGCCAAAGCATGTAGAGATAACTGGTTCTTCTAGCGTAGCTGGGAGCTCATTGTCCTACTAGGTGTCCTCATAATCCTTCTCTAGTCCCTCAAGGGGTGGGGCTTCCTCATATGAGCTGTGATCAATAACATATATTTGGAAGAATTTTGTTTCCTTGCATTTATGCCTGGGGGAGTATTTGTCATCACAGTAGTAACACAATCCTTGTTTTATTCTTTCAACCATTTCTACGGGGGACACTTTTTGAACCTTAAGTGTTTGGGTAGTGCCCTAAGCCTGGGTGGGGTGTCCCTTGGTTATGAAATTTGGATGAGGAGATTGGGTAACTAAATCATGTTCCACTTCAATAGCCTTTTTGCAAGCATCCATCCATGTGGGTGCGTGGTGCATTCAGACATGGCCTTGGATGGCTTCTTTGAGACCACTTATAAAACATTCCAAGTAGAATTCATCTCCCAGGCCTTCTATGCAGATGGCCAATGTCTCAAAGGCTGGAATGTATTCTTTTACTATGCATGTCTTTCGGAGCTTAGTAAGATGACCCAAAAAATTAGATTCGTGGTCAAAACGGTCACAAAATGGATATTGAGAACACCTACCAAGTAATTTTCCCAGGATAGCATTTTCGATGCCACTGTCACCATTGCCATCTCTCTTGGTCCAAGTAAAGGCCTCCCACACGTAGTTTAGTTTCATCATCTACGATATCATTCAGAGTGAAATATTGGTCCATTTGTGCTACCCATACTATCAGATTAGAGCCATTAAATTTGTACATGTCCAGCTTGGGGGGTCGAGGGTGGGAATGTTGGTGATTTCCATGGAAGTGAATATGATGGCTAGATTCGCCTTCAAGGTCTTCATTAAACCCATGTGCCTCCGATTGCAACCCTGACTTGCCCCTTGTGAATGTGTCCATGAATTGTTGCATTTGGTCTGCTAGGCTCTTGAAAGAAACCAACTGTTTTTCAAGGCTCTCGATCTTCTCGTTGGCCATGGCTTGAGCTCTAGTTTCTACCATACATAGATCCTAGTCACTTGTCGTCACTTTGAAAAAATTTGGGACCAGCTGAAAATTGAAGCTAACAAGTGAATGGTACCACCTCGATTAGCTCGTCATCCTACTTCTTATGGGCTAAGTCTCTTATAAGCATCTCAGTTTTTTTTCTTTTTTTCTGGTTTTTTTTTTTTTTTTTTTGCTTTATTTTTTTTTACTCCAAATGGAGTTTTACTCCCCGCTTATCAATACTGCAGTGGCCAATTTCCAAAAAACTTAATCCTGCCCAATGTCCTGTGAGAATCGCCCTAGGGTATAGGAGCCACAAGCCTCCCTGCAAAAATGGTCAGATATGCCTGCGAAACCCTCAACTATTGAATGTGAGTTGGATTGCGGTGGCGACAGAACCCCAACTGCTAAATCTGAATGGTACTGTAGCAGTAGACCCTCAACTGGTGGATCTGATTGTTGTGGCGGCGACAGAACCCCAGCTACTAAATATGCTCTGGCAAATAAGATAATGTGCGATATTCAGTGATACGAGGGAACTATGGTCTCAAGGAGTGTTAAGTGCTACAGATTGCAATATACATAAGGGTCCAACAATAGTACTTGGCCCAATCTTTTAGGGCACTAACTAAGGAGGATCAACCATACCCTTAGCCATACTACTTGACTACCCTATTGTATGCACGAGTAATCTCCCCAAGTATTGTTCTCGGTGTACTATAGTAGCAAGACGGCCGACGATTTATCTAAGGCGAGGTTTCAGGTGAGCCTAGGGGGCTTTCGATATACCCATAGGGTACGTGAAAGATAGTCCATGCGCGGTTTTGTCTAATGCGCTACTCCTCAAAGCGATACCCATAGGGGTTACAAGGGAGTCCAACAAGCGTGACCACCTCTTGTATTTCCTGCGTGCATGCCTCCCAAAATCTGCAGGTTTATGCACTCAATGACATATCTCGTGTTTTAAAGACACTGGAACACGTCTCTGGCATTAAAACAAAAAACAAAAAAAAACAAAAAAACTGCTAAAAATAGAGATACCACCGGCCTTGGAAAGTGTTTTGATACCACCTGTTATGCTCTTGACCTACGATAAGATGCCAAAATACCAAATATATGAAGAAATACAACCCAACACACCAAAAAAATGAGAAAAATAGCAAGTATTTTATTATTCAGAGATGAAAGCAATTGTCACTTGCCTCTTCGAGGGGGGTAACCTCCAACAGAGTAGAGCTCAATTACAAAATAAGACACAATGCTCCTCAGTGGGGAGTCTCTATCCTTTATATAGGATTCATACATGCAATACCATGGGTCAATACCATGGTTCTCTCAATACCATCTATCTAATACCATGCCTCGTTTGCAACTAATTGTGGTCCCTTTCTTTAAATGTGGGTCAACCACTTACAATTATTAATACGGGCTTTATTAACTCTTTAACTGACTATAACTATGACTCAACCCTATTACATAAATAAAGGGGTTAGGGTTGGACCCTAACATTCTCCTATAGAAATTTACTCATCCATTAGATCAATTAATGCTCTAGCTGCACAGATGGGGTGGAAGATCCACCAGATGGATGTAAAAATAGCATTCCTCAATGGAGTTATTGAGGAGGAGGTGTATATCAAGAAACCAAAAGGCTTCAAGATTTTTTATCAAGTTTCCCATGTGTGCAGACTCAAGTAAGCATTATACAGTCTCACTCAAGCACCTATTGCTTGGTACACCAAAATCGATAGCTATCTCACTTTTTTGGGCTTCACCAAAAGTGAAGCGTATGCAAACCTCTATCATATCTTGGTAAAAGGTAAATTGTTGATTATTGTCTTATGTGTTGATGATTTGATTTTAACTAGTGATGAGCAGTTGATCAGGTCTTGCAAGGAGGAACTTATAAGAGAAAGTTGAAATGAAGGACATGGTTCTCATGCACTACTTCCTCATATTGGAAGTATGGAAAGGCAATGGGGAACTGTTTGTCTCTCAGGGAAAGTATTCCAATGAGATAATTTAGAGGTTATGTATGGATAGTTGCAAACCCATGGAGACACCTCTAGCAACCAACTAGAGGAAAGAAGATGCCACTTCAAGTGAGGAAGTAGATGTTATTTTTTACCAATAGTTGGAGGTTTCACTAATGTATCTTGTGAACATATTCCCAGATATGTGTTATGTAGTCAACTAGCTGAGCCAAGCTATGGTTAGGTCAGCCAAACAATTTTGGAAGTAGTTAAACATGTTCTCTAGTACCTCAGAAACACTACCCAGTTTGGACTATGGTACAAATAGACAGAGGGAGTGAAGCTATGTGGCTTCATAGATGCATATTGGATGGGGAGTCCATCAGAATGAAATATTACATTAGGTGTAATTTTTAATGGTTGGTCCGCAATAGTTTCTTGGTACAACATGAAGAAAAAATTTGTGACACTCAACTTGGTAGGAGAAAAATGCATGGATTCCAGTCAAGCAACAAGTGAGGCGATCTAGATGAGAAAGATACTTGTTAGATAGTTTAGTCAGATGATGGATCCAACTATGATCTACTGTGATAATCATAGTTTCATCAATCTCTCTGAAAATCCCATTTTTCACAATCAATCCAAGCATATACATATATGGTATCAACATTTGTGTGATTATGTGCAGAGCCAGATAATGTTGTTGCAGTACATTGTGACAGAAGAACAAGATGCTGACATTTTGACAAAGGCCTTGTCAAGAGGGAAGTTTGAGTTTCATAGGTGCAAGATAGGGGTGGTTGATAATCCCTTTATTGGTGAGAATGAGTGTTGGAAAATATAGGAAGAAATTATAATTTTATTTTGCCTTGATTAAATTGAGAAAATTTGAAATTTCCACATTAGCAAATAACTTGGATGATGTTAACTTGTGTGACATGGCTTGTGTCACCCATTTTTCTCAACAAATCAAGCTGGAGGAGTTAGAATTTAGTTCTGCATGTGTGATTTCTAATTTTTAGCAATCAAGGTCAGTTATCTCAAGTTATTTTCAGTTAAACTAGTTCCAACTTTTGGAGGAACTAGTGGAAGGTCAGTCAAGCAATGGGACTTCTAAAACTCAGTGATCATCCAGTTAATTGATCAATCAGCCCAAAATAGCTAGTGCATACAGAAAATTCAAGGTTACCTAATTGAGGTGGAGATTCTGAGGCAGTGTAACATCAGTTGTAGACTAGTCTTGAGTGTACAGGTGTTGCATGCAATCAAATGATCAACCTAATGAATTGTGCAATTCAATTAAAGGAATTTCCTAAATAATAGGGGTTAATTCATCAAGGAGTAGTGAAAGGAAATAAGAGCTCAAGCAGAGGAAAAAATTGACAAATTTGGGTCAAAGGCCTTCAGTGAGTAGAGAGATAGGTTATGCACTTTCCAGGTGTGCCTAGTTGAGAAAAGAAATTGTAATACATATCTATTCATTTGATTAATGCAAGCAGGCATTGTTATTTTTAGCAGATTTCTTTCCCCAGATAAAAATACTTGTTGCATGTGTGCTATTTCTTCTTGCAATTTTGAGATTTTTGTTCTAAATTATGAATTAATGTATTCAAGGTAGTAGATTAGGTTTGTGTCTTGTGATTTTGATTAAAAATTCATGAGTAGTTGCAAATCTATAGTGTAATTTCTACAACAATTTGAGAATTACTTTAGAAATAAGTATTTATTAGAAAATAATTATGAAGGTAAAATTAGAGAGTTCCATGGAATTAAGTTGGCACAACTTACCATGGAAGAGTATGACAATAGATTTATGAATTTACTGAGATATATTCCCAACATTAAGGATGAGAAAGTGAAACTATAGTGCTTTCTCAATGGGCTATCACTATCCTACCAAGATAAACTGAGTTTAATGAGCCAAAAATGTTGGAGGATACCATCTGGAAGACAAAAAAAAATTATAAGCAATCAAGGAATAGAATGAAGTCCCGTAATATATTGAATACAAAGGAAAAAATAGATTTTAAAAGGAATGTATTAGAGGCATCCCAATATAGGAACTAAGTAAGAAGTGAAAAGTCTAGTTCACCAATAAAAATTGTGCATCAATAGAACTATCCCAACGTAGGTGGGTATAAAATAGTAGAACTAGTGAAATAAAATGTGGGTAAACTAAATAAAGGGCCACTTAAGTTTTTAGGGTTGATCCGGATTTAAAAAAGAACGCAATAAATTACAGAGATAACCATAAATACAGATATGTAGTGGAAATAATACTTCATTTCATTACTGTAATACTAGTGTAATACTAGTGATATTACTGATATGTTGGTTCCCTATAATACTAGTGATTACCCCATTACTATGGTAGTTGTACCCCTTATTTATATTGTTGTGCCCCTATTGCCCCCATATTGTTATTACTGTGCCCCATAGAATCCCTCTATTGTTATTTTTGTGGCTTTATATTATTATTGTTAGGTCAGCTGGGTTATATTGTGACTCCTTAGACTCCTATATATAGAAAGGAGGTTTTGTCATTTGTAATCATCCAAGAATTGCTCAATTTGTGTAATGTAAAGGAGGTTGCCCCTCGAAGAGATGAATTCTAAGGCGTTGATCTATCTTTTCTATCTTTTCTTGAGCTGGTTTCATAACATTTGGTATCAGAGCTTTGGATTCTACGGTTTCGCTGCTCCAAACTGGTCATCGTGGAATTTTCGCTATAACTTTTTTCTGTGACGTTTCAGAAGTCGCAAAAAAAACCCATTTGATAAAAAATCACGCTGAACCATGGGTCCAAATTTCATAGCTTTTTGCATGATATTTGCGGAGATATGATCTGAGGAAGTTGGTCTTTTTAGAGACTCTTGAATTACATTCAAAACAGGTGACCTGGGGAAAATCGTCATAACTTTCTCTCTGAGCATCGGATTGAAATTTCGTAAGAAGGTACAGAAAGAGGACGGACTATAGTTTCTTTTGTGCATTTTTCAGATCCAAAGGTTGAAACAGTGACTCGTGGCACATCGTACAAGTTCGCTCTACCGAACTAGTCTATAATCAAGTCACTGTGGAAGATTTCGCATAACTCTTCCTTGGAGAATCCAATTTGTGTCAGACTTGTGGCATTGGAAAGAGGACACTGAGGGCTAATACAGGTCGCAAATTCAGAACTAGATGATTGGAAAGTACAGAGATACATCAGAGGCAATATCGAGCTCCTACAAAGTGAAAAAAGGTGTGTAGATTTTCTTAAATTTTTGCTTAAGCTTGGTTTGAAAATTTATTTTGAAGGAATTCAAAGGGCATATAGAGCATTATTATCTGTAACTCATGCCCCGAGGAAAGAAAATGCAAACACCTAGTAAGGAACCTGAAAGCTCTAGCATGACTCATGAAGAAGAGGAAGAAATGCTACATGATATATCAAAATTACAAGACCAAGTGCCAAAAATGTCAGCCTCACAAAAGCTAACAGAAGCTAAGATAAATGGCATGGAATCTAAGATAAAGGGCGTGGAAGCTAAGATGGATGATTGGAAGACAAATTTGAAGAAATACATGGATGATTTGAAGATAGATTTGAAGACAGACATGGATTTGAAGATAGATTTGAAAATAGACATGGAAGAATTGAAGATAAATATGAATAAGTTGCTACAAGAAAGGGTTACTAAGGGTGAAAGGGTAGTAAAGGAAACTCATGATGAGAACAAAAGAAATGTTAATCATGATTCCATAGACTCTAATGTTGGATCAAAGACCCACCATATTCCAAAAATCGATATGAGGAAGTTTGATGGAAAGGATCCCGCAACATGGATAATACAAATGGAGCAATTTTTCGATCTCAATAATGTGGAAAACACACAAAAGGTATGTATTGCAACTTTTTTATATTTGGAACCAAACCAGTTTGTATGGTATCAATGGCTTTTGCTCTCGTAAACGATTTACCACTTGGGCAATTTTTACGGAAGAATTGATAGCACATTATGAGGATACAAAAAGCAACACTTTTTTTAGCCAATTGATAAGTCTCAAACAAAAGGGTTCAATAATGAGCACATTGAGGAGTTCCAAAAATTGAACATAAGGGTAAAAGATATTCCAGAGGAGCATAGGATTGATGTGTTCATAGGGTCTTTTAAGGATAATATCCAACATGATGTTCGCCTTTGGGAACCTGATTCATTAGAGAAGGCATTCAGGTTAGCAAGAAAAATGGAAAGCAAAATTATGGCAACCAAGAAGCATAACACTCACAACTATAAAGATGGAAGTGTTGTGCCTAGCCATCCACAACCTATAAGGTTGACCACAACAATTGGAAGAAAAAAGAGCAAAAGGGCTTTGTTACAGTTGTGATAGCAAATACACTAAAGGTCATAAGTGTGCTGAGAAGAATTATTCTACATAGATTGTGAAGAGGAAGAAGAAAAGGAGCAAGAAATGTCAAAAGAAGAGGATATACTCCAGGAACAAAGCCTAGATGAAGAACAATGAATCCGACCATATCTTGTAATGCATTGGTGGGAATTACCACTCCTCAAACCATCAAGATAGAAGGACAAATCAAGAAGAAAAAGGTAATAGTGTTGATTGATTCCAGAAGTACCCAAAAGTTTATTCATTGTAAGGTAGCAAAAGAATTGAATTGCTTCTTATATCCAGCACCAGAGTGTGAAGTGATGGTTGCAAATGGAGGAACAATAAATTGCTCTGGAAAGTGCCATAATATCAAGCTATCCATGGGAGAATATGTATTGACTAGCCCAATGCTTTCCATTCCAATGGGAGGTGCTGATGTTGTACTAGGAGTCCAATGGCTACAATCCTTGGGTACAATAGCTTTTAATTTTCAAGAACTTTTCATGAAATTTCTATGGAAGGAAAGGAAGTTGTATTAAGGGGTATTGCAGGGAAACCAGGAAAGATAATCAGCTCTAATGGTATGCAAAGCTTCTAAAAAAGGAACAAAGAGGTGTATTTGCACAATTATGTTCGCTAGACGTTTCCACATTGGAATCATCTATTTCTCCAGACCTCCAAAAAGTCTTGGACAGTCATGGCAAGGTATTTGAGACTCCCAAAGGTCTCCCACCTATTCGTGACCATGATCAGTCTATTCATCTAATTCCAGGAAGTGTTCCTCCAAACATGAGGCCGTACAGATATCCCTATGCCCAAAAGTGTGAAATTGAACGTATGGTTGTAGAAATGTTAGAGGTTGGTATAGATCAACCAAGTCAAAGTTCTTTCTCTACTCCAGTAGTATTG